>PVIC010013416.1:0-38130 GCA_004025085.1 Thryonomys swinderianus
GACAGGCGTGAGCCACCACACCCGGCACTGTGGTGTGTGGTATTGATGGCTGGTGGGCGTGAGTCTCCAGGCCCAGCATTGTATGTGATTACCGGGGATGGAACTCAGGACCTCGCGCTTGCGAGGCAGGCGCCGGAACCACTGAGCTAACCCCCCGGCCCCCGAATCCCAGTTTTGAAGGTATGGGAAGGGCAGAGCTGTCTTTGGACTGAGACTGAAGGCCTCAACAGGAAATACCCAGCAGTAGCCCCGACTGTGCACCTGTGGCGGGATTGGACCCAGTCTGCCTTCAGTAGTTCTAGTAATTATTTTTCATTTAAAAGAGTTCTGGCAAATAATAAATTTATTTCAATGCTCATATCTACACACACATTCCCAAAATTCCTAGTGAAAGAATGTATACTATGCTTTAAATGAACACTAGCCTGAAGTTTACCTTTAAAATGAGATTTATGATTGCATTGTATTAATACAGTTGTAAGGTATAACTAAATCTTTGTGAGAGTAAAGGGGATTAAATTCTACATGTGGATATCTTTTATGTTATTTCTAGTTCAACAGTAGGTACTATAAACTGTTCTTGAATTATGCAGTGAGTTTAAAAGTCCAACCTCTGTGTCCCTAACATTACTGAAGGAACATTATATGTAATAAAAAGAAAGACAAATGCCAAAGTAGAAATTCCCCCCAAAAGGTTACTGATTTCATCAAAATGATATAACAAAACAAATTTCTCTATTAAGCCCAAACCCAGATTATCACATTGATTCCTGTACAAGCCAAAGATGTCACGTATTGCTCTCATACATTCTACACTATGAATGGCAGCTGGACGGTCCGAGAAGATGGTCATTAATCACTGTGGCTGAGGAATTCTAAATTCATTAAAAGTAAACGGACACTAACACTTAGGTACTGAGTTGACTGGCTGCACATATTTCCAGCTTGTTTGTCCAGAGGTGGCCATATTGGGGGAGGCCATTTGAGACCACATCCTGTGAAACAGGAAGTCTCTGGCCCCCGCTGCCATATGCATCCTGGCCAGTCTGCCCACACCCCAGGAGAGCTCTTGGATAAGTAATAACTTTTTAGACCAATGCTTCAGGAGGTGTGTTTAGAGTTGCATTTTAACAGAGTGAACAGTACCACTTATAGCTTAGAGAAAGTATGTAAGTTTTTGTTGCTTGTTTTATCGATCTTTTTCCATGCCAAAAAAAAAAAAAGTCACTGGCAAAATTTCACCAAGATCCTTCATCCGTTTCTCCTCACCAGTGGTTCACAAACTTTGGCGAACGCGGGCGTCTCCTGGAAAGCTTCCAGGCTCCTCCCAAGAGGTTCTGATCAGTTTAAAGTGGCAGAGCCTACCGCCAGCCACAGGTACCTTCTGAGAACCTCTGCTCTAGAGAGAACTGGATCTCATACTTATGTCATATTTAATTGTACTTGCAGTGACCTGGCGAGGCTCCAAAAAGCCTCCTGCTGCCCTCTTGAGAGACTCTGAATTTTGAGCTATGTAATGAATGCAGATAGATAGACAGATGGACAGCTAGATGAAAGATACAGAGACACAGATGTAGTTATGCGTATCTGTAGACAGATGTACAGGTGAGTCACCCAAATTTGAGAAAGCAGACAGCTTTGTGCTTAGAGCCTCTGTTGGCGAGGGGCCTGGGCTCTCCGGATGCTGAGTTGCTGGACCGTCCCCCGGAGGCCGAGGGGCGGGCACGGTTCTGCCAGGCCCGTCCGCCCTCCTCCAAAAGCACAAGCCCTCACTGCCAAAGCCACGGGGCCAGTTTCCTCAAGCACACGCTTTCCTGCGTTTCCCAACACACATTCCCGTAGTTTCCGCTCTTATGATTGCTGGAGACATTTCACGGGACAAAACATGGAGACTGAACTATGTTTCCACCCCGTTCTTGTGAAGCTCAGAATAATTGTGCTGTGGATTAACATATTACATGTGTGTATTAACATGTTTTAAATGTATGCATCCCACACCTATAACACAAGTGATTAGCACACACCCTGGCCCAGTGCGCGCCCCCTCTGCTGGCACTCAAGAGCCTCGCACCTCCGTGCCAGTCTGTAATGCCGCGTAGGAGCCCTCCAAGTTCCAGGCAGGGAAGAGGCTCGCTGAGGCCTGGAATGGATGGGGAGTCTCCGCCCGCGGGGCTCGCGCCGTCCCCCTCCCTCCCAGCTGCACCCCTCCCCTCAGCACCTTCCTTCCCAGCTTCTCCCCTTCTCGCTGTGTCTCTCACAAACCTTCCTCCGCCGGGACGCCAGGAAGACCCGACCTCCAGCCCAGCGGGGGTTGACAACACAGAGTTTTCATTCGCATGCAAATTTGTCTCTGGACAGGATTCAAGGAAAGTGCTTTTCCCTCCGACTGTCTCTCCAGCGCCAGCCCAGCCCTTGTTGTCTTTTGTGTTCTCGTAAATAAATGAGAAGCTAATGGCTCTCAGTTAGAAGACACAGCTGCAGGGGCTCTTCAGGCAGGAGGGAGAGAGAGGAAAGATTCCCGCGCGGTGCTGCAATCCGGAGGAGGAGGCTGCCTTGGGCTTCCCTGCTGGGATGGCTCTCACTCCTCTGGAGTTTTGTTTGCGTTCTGAGGAACCGAGCCTCGTCCTTCGGTCTTAGGTACCCCCTCCTTCTCTCTGTTTAACTTTTTCTCTGAAAAGAACCTACAGCATAGTAGCGGTGAAACAAATTCTAAGTGTGTTTCTTTCTGATGTCCTCCAGATAAGGACGCAGCTTGGCCGGCTTGGGCGGCTGAAGGTGTCTCCAGAGGCTCGGTGGGGGAGGGCTGATCAGCGCCCGAATTGTTCCTGGAAGCTCGGGGGTGCGTGCAGGGCGCCCAGGTCCCGCCGAGGGGCCTTTCGCGCCTTCCTGGGTGTAGTTATCGCGGTCCCTCCGCCAGACCCGTGACAGGCACCTGTCCCCGGGCCGGGCCTGGACGCGACTCGCACGCGGGGTCTCCTCTGCCGGCCGGGGACGGCGGGGAGCAGAGGGCTCAGAGCCACCCTGCCCCGGGCCTCCCCCAGCCGGCCGGCGGGCGGGCCGTGGCTTCCGAGGCTAAGCTCTCCCCTCTCCCGGGCACAGGGCACGACGAGCCGCGCCGGGCACCTGGCGGGGACCGAGCCCGCGCCCCCGCCGCCGCCGCCGCCGCGGGAGCCGTTCGCGCCCAGCCTGGGCAGCGCCTTCCACCTGCCGGACGCGCCGCCCGCCGCCGCGCTCTACTACCCCAGCTCCACGCTGCCCGCGCCCCCGCGCGGGGGCTCCCCGCTGCCCGCGCCCCAGGGCGGCTCGCCCACCAAGCTGCAGCGCGGAGGCTCGGCCCCCGAGGGCGCCACCTACGCCGCGCCGCGCGGCTCCTCGCCCAAGCAGTCGCCCAGCCGCCTGGCCAAGTCCTACAGCACCAGCTCGCCCATCAACATCGTCGTGTCCTCGGCCGGCCTGTCCCCGATCCGCGTGACCTCGCCCCCCACCGTGCAGTCCACCATCTCCTCCTCGCCCATCCACCAGCTGAGCTCCGCCATCGGCACCTACGCCACCCTGTCGCCCACCAAGCGCCTGGTGCACGCGTCCGAGCAGTACGGCAAGCACTCGCAGGAGCTGTATGCCACGGCCACCCTCCAGAGGCCCGGCAGCCTGGCAGGTAAAGGGCGCGAGGGAGGGGCGGCTGGTGCCAGCCCGCTGCGCGGAGGGAAGGTGGGCCGGGCCCTGCTGGCGACTGACTGCTGTGTCCCCAGGTCGCCGCGGGGACCTCCTCACTGCCTCTGCTGATCTGCGGCTGTCAGTCCCTGCTCCTGGGGGACCGAGTCAGGCTCTCCTCATCTCTAGCCCCTCTCTCCCTCTCTCTCGCTCTCTCTGTCTCCCTCCCTCTCCCCTCTCCAGAAAAGCACACAGACCTGTTGATTGTACCCAGGAGAGGGCAAAGCCAGTAACGCCTGCCACATTCACACGATCACCTTTAGTTGCCAAACTCTCGTTAGGAGAGAAAGGAAGGGACTGTTCCCGATGACGCATTCACCCCAGGCAACAGTAGTATCAAGAGTACTAGAAAAGTGACTAGAGCGAAGTCCCTTGGATCTCTCCACTGTTTTATTAGAGGGAGGGGGAAGCCGGCCTGGGGGAGGGGTGTGCCCCCTCCTGTGGGGAAGAGGGGGCGCCCAGGGGACCAGGCTGAGCCGATGGCCACATGCTCGCCCCAAGCTGGACATCGTGCTGCCAAGGCAGGTGCTGTGCTACCGAAACACCCTGATGCGTAACTAGGATTTACTGCTGGTTCCACCTCATAGAAGTATTTGGCAGTTGTGCCACTGTGCTAGCAGATGCTCCGCGCGTGTTTCCTTTCCTGACACAAGTAGATGACTGGGAAGATAAATAGGATGAAAAAGGAACTTGTTGCAGGCACCAGGCAGGTGGCGTCTTTAATCCAGCACAGTCACTGCCAGTGCGAGGGGTCTGGTCTAGCAGGACGTGGGCTGCCCATGGCATGATGCTAGTTGTGTTTGCTGGTCTGGAAATAACGCCCCCACGCACTGTCGCTAGAGTACTGTAGTTTGGGAGACAGAGGTCGATGCCAACTCTTTTGCCAGAACCAAAATATGTTCACGTAGGGACTCGGGAGTAACCTTCTCATTAGAAGAGTGTCCTGCCAAAACTTCACAACAAGAAAGACTAGATCGTGTCCAGGAGGGCAGATGTGGCACCTGTGGAAACATCTGGGAGGACGGAAGCCACACGCTTCAGCCTGTGTGGAACCTGAGGTGTGTGCGTCCAGTTTCGTTGTCCGCCCTTACCTGGTGGAAGAAATCCTGCGGCTGAGCCGCCTGCTGTCCCCCCCTCTGCCTATGCAGATGTGTGTGCGTCCCATGGCACCGCCCCCGTGGGAAGAAAGGGAGGTGGCTGCGCGGCCGGTCCGTTGGGCCCACGGCGAGGCTGTAGGTGCTGGAATGGAATAGCAAGGAGCCAGCCTGCTCCTGCACCAGTGACTCGAGCAAAGGCTTTCAGAGGAAATGCACGCAGAGTATCCCCTGCATTCCAGGCGCGGAGTGCCTGCTTCAAAGGGACTGGCATAAGTGAGGCTGTGCGCCTGCACCCCCGCAGGCGCGCCTAGGTGGTTCGTTAGGGGTAAGGAAGCTTCTTTGGGCCAGAAAAAGAATTCCAGTTGACCACTGTGTTCTCATGTGCCTTCATGTCTCTCCACATTTCCATTTATTCTGACTGAAAACAAAGCAATGTTTCACTTTACTAACTGGTGAGAGAAAACAAAATCAATGTACCTCTGAAGGATCTTAATTTTAGAGCTATAATGGATACTTCTAATGTTGACTATATTTGTTTGACATACATGCTTTTAAATATTCATTCAAAGATTTTTTTCACAATTACGACTGGCATTCTTTAGCTTGAGGTTATTCTTTAATGATGTATAACCACTTTGTTCCCATAAGCTTGTATGTCCCACTCAGAAATTAGCAAACCATCAGGAATCTTGGAGTTTGCAGACTCCGTGCCCATGTCTGTGTCCCAGATACCATTCCAGCTCAGAGCCACCTGGCTTGCTAGTTGAAGGAGCAGGTGATGCCAAGACTGAAAAGCAGCTTTTGGATTGAAAGTGTCTTGGAAGAACTTTCCCTGGTAACTAGGAAATATAAATACAGGGTAACGATTTTCACTATCACTTCATTTCATAGTTATTCATTCATAGTTATCTCATCTCTGATCCTGACGTAGACCCAGGAAAGCACTACCGACAGTATCGCTGGTTTCGTTTCAATGGAGACGGTGAAAACAATCGAAAATAAATACTTCCAGCCAGACAATATCGCCTGTCATCCCATTTACTCAGAAGGCTGAGGCGAGGTCTCAAAGTCAAGGCCAGGCTGAGTCACTCGGCAAGACTCTGTCTCCAGACAAAATCAAAGCTCAGTGGGAAATGCCTAGTGTGAAAAAGTCCTATATTTAATCCCTACCACCAGCAGTGAATGATAATAATAATAATAGTGGTGATAGTAAATACTACTGGGAGGATGCCAAGGGCAATCCCTAATTAGAAGGTCACTTGCAGGTTAGTCTTAAAGAGGTGAGCAGGCTGGCCCCGTGGATGCCTGGGGAGCAAAAGAAGGAAACACAAATTGAAGCCAGGGAACACACGGTCAGGGCCACAGCCACGGAGCCGGGTCGTGGCTCGGCGAGTGAGATGGGTGTGAACAGCCCTGTACGCCTTGATGGGGACGTAAGGACACTGGCCCTGCTGAGGGAGGTCCCCGGTTCGCTGGCTGCTGTGCGGAGAACGACAGGATGAAAGGCGGAGGAGGGAATGTAACTTGAGCGTGAGCCGCAGTCTGAGCAAGAGGTGAGGGCGGCCTGGGTCCGGGCTCCACCCCAGAGGGAGGGGAAGCCGTGGGACGCCGGGTGTGTGTCACACAGCAAGCGGGGTTTGCTCGCGGGCCAGGTGACGGGGGCGAGACGAGGGCACGAAGGCGCCACCATCCCCACAGCCAGGGCTCAGCGCTGCGGACTGGCGTAGAGCGGTCAGGAGCTGCACTTTCCTGTCGGTCTCCCTGGCGGCCGAACTGCGGAGTCCGGCCAGAGACGGACGGCCGAGTTCTGGGGAAACAGCAGAGCCCAGGTTAGACCTAGGAAAGTATGATTCCCACATAGCCAGTCACCAGCACCCACGGATCACTCAGTAGTTCTCTCAGCCTTTCACCACGGGCTTTATCGCTGCGCAGCGGCGCCTGTGGAAACCCAGGTCTTGGTGGAAATCCTTCCCACCCTCAGAGGCGTCACTGACCTGCCTCAAGCCCTCCCCTCGTAGAGGAGCTCAAAACAGTATTTACTATTATAGTTCTGGACATAAGTGTGCAGAAATGCACAATGTTTAAATTAAGATGTTTTCATAATTCATCACAGTAAAAGACACATCACTATTAATCCCTGCCAAAGAGTCCCCTTTTGGGTGTCCTCTGCCATGAGTGTCTCGTCATGGCTACCCGAATGTCCTGAATCGGTTCAAACTGTTGATGGCCATTTTGTTAGATTAAAACATCCTGACGTCCGCACCCCCTCCTTCACTGGCCCGGGACATTGAGGCTTCCCCCTCTTTTCTTCAGTGAAAATGGCTACCCAGGGTGGGTGTTTGAATTGATCGCAGACACTGAAGCAGCCACAGCACCACTAAAAACATCCACAAAGTGCTTCCAGAACGGTTTCAGAAGGCAGCAAGAACAGTGGGGTTGTTGTGTTCAAAGCAGGGGAAGTACTTTGTGTGGTACTAATAACAGTGTGTCTTTTACTCTGATGAATTTTTAAATTTAAATATCTACCCAATTAGAAATCATACCTCACATACATAGAACTTGTACATTTTCTGACTCAGTAATTGTTTATTTGCTGATATCTACCATAAGACCTACAGTGAACATGAAAGAAGCCGTGCACTTCTGCTTTAGACACAAAGCAGATTTATAACATGTACAAGTTTCTGTGTTGCCTATAAAAGATAGGACCTGTAGGAATGAGTGAGAAATGGAGCTGGGAGAAACGCAGAAAGGTGAGGTGTGGCTATGGTAAATAGTGAAGCAAAAATGACTAGCAAATCAGCGTTTTCAGCAAAAGTGAGTGAAATGGCATTGACTGACAAAGGACAGAGAGAGAAGTGGGTAGGACCGATGGTGAAGGGCTTGTGGCGTTAGTTCCCCCAGAACAAGGGCATGACCTTCTGTTCAAGTTAAATGCCACCCTGGAGGACTCATGCTCAGAGGAAAACTGGACAGGAAATGGAAAGCCACTAAGGTGGTCTTTCTTCACTCCCAGATAAAGTCACAAAACTCCCTTTTTTGCGTTGTTGTTTTAGTTTTTTGAGGCAGAGTCTCACTTTGTAGTTCAGGCTGATGCTGAACTCTATGTAGTCCAGGCTACTCAAAATTACAGCAATCCTCCTGCCTCTGCCTCACTAGTGCTGGGATTATAGGTGTGAGCCACCACACCTGGCAACTCCCACTTATTTTTAAGTGGGAGAATTCAACAGTGATCACTTCAACAAGGATCACCTAAAATAGAGGAAAAAGAAGGCTAAAGAGAAAACAAACCAATTTTTACATTGTTCTGACCAACCAGATTCATTTCATTTTTCATAGATTGAATTAAAGTTATTTATTTTTAAAATGATTGTGTTAAATATTGATGATGGATAAAATTATGCTGAATAAACATATTGTACTATAAAATATTTGCTTTATGCCAGGCATTGTACCAGATACTGCACAGTTTTTTATTCATTAAGTTTATTGGTGAATGTGAAGTATACATTATGATCACATTCTTCAGTGGAAATTTGTACCTGTACATGATATGTCTTGGTTCTTATTTTTCTTTCATTCTCCTTTCCTCCCTTTTACCTCTTCACCCTTCCCTATTTATAAAAGCTTTGTTTATTTTTTCCTTCCTTTCTCACTGTTTTCTTTCCCTTCTCTGCTTCCCTCTCTCCCCTCCCTAGCTGCCCTTTCCATTGGACTGTTTTCTTCCTATTTCACATCTGTTGTAAAATTTGATCTTCATTTAGACTTTCAATTTCTCACACCAGAGAAACGATTAAGCATTTACACAGGTCTCCTATTTATGTCGTTTAAGGGTATGGTCTGAAGATCCATCCTTTTAGCTATAAATGACTCTAGCTCGTCATTCTTTATGACTGAGTAGTACTCTATTTTATTAAACACACATACACATTTTCTTTATCCAATCACTGGTTGATAGGCATGACAGGCAATAGGGCTGCTTCTAAGATTTAGCTATCACAAACTGTGCTGCTATAAACATGGGTGCCTATATATCACTGTGGTATAATTTCTTTTATTCTTTTGAGCAGATACTAAGAAAGAGAATAGCAGAGTCAAATGGAAGCTCTAGTTTTAGTTGTTTGAAGTATGTCCATAGTGATTTCCACAGTGGTTGCATCAGTCTACATTCCCACCAATGGTGGAGAAGGGTTCCTTTCTCCCCACAGCCCTGCCAGCATGTTATTGGTTAATTTTTTTGTGTGTGTGTGCTGGGATCAAAGTCAGGACCTTGCACTTTCAAGGCAGGTGCTGGAACCACTGAGTTAAATTCCAGAGATCCCATGGAGCTTCTCAAGTAAGATGAAATCTTTGCATTTCACAAATGACCAATGATGTTCAACACTTTTTCATCTGTTTATGTGCAGTTTCTACTTTTTTATCTGAGAAATATCTATTCATTTCTGATGCTCATCCTTGGAGTGGGCCTTTAAATTTTGGTGGTCTAATTTTTTTGAGTTCTTTATATATTCTAGAGAACGGTCCTTTGTTTGAGGAACAGCTGGTAAAAATATTTTCCTTCATTGTGGGTCATGTCTTCACTCTGTTGGTGGTTTCTCTTGCTGTGCAAAAGCTTTTTAGTAAGACATGATCCCAGTTGTTGGTTCTTTGTGATAGTTCCCATATGTCCGAGATTTTGTTCATAAAGTTTTTTCCCACATCAATGGCTTCAAGAGCCCTGTCTATCATATCTTCCATCAGGCTTAGTATATCTATCTTTATATTTAGATCTTTGATTCATTTTTATTTTACTTTAGTGCCTAGTGAAAGATAGGGTCTAGTTTTAATTTTCAGCAAATTGAGACCCAGTGTTTCCAGTACCATTTATTAAAGAGACTATCTTTCTCCAGTGAGAGTATTTGACTGTCAAAATAAGGTGGCTGAGTATATCAGGAGTTGTTTTGGCATATGCTATTCTGTCCACTGGTCCTAAGGTCTGATATGTTTGTCTTTCTGTTTGCTTGTTTTCCAGGACCATGATTTTTTTTTTTTAACCACAGTAGCTTGATAGCATAGTTTCAAGTTGGGGATTGTGATGCCCCTACCTTGCCAATGTTACCTAGAATTGTTTTCTGATATTCTAGGTCTCTTCTGTTTCCAAATGAATTTTAGGATTGTTTTCTCTAATTTTGTGAGATATGCTGTTAAAATGTTGATCAGGATTGTATTGAATCGGTGTAACAGCTTTGGAAGTATGGTTTTTTCACTCTATTGGTTCTTCCTACTCAGGGGCAAGAGATGTCTTTCCACTTTCTGGTACCCTCTTCAGCCTCTTTTTCAGTATGTTGTGCTTGTCAAAGCGGAGGTCTTTTATTTCCTTCAATAGTTTGATTCCTAGGTACTTCATTTTTGGAGGAGATATTGTGAAAGGTGTTATTTCTTCAATACCTCTCTCAGTCAGTCTTCTATTCAGGTACAAGAAGGCTATTGATTTTTGCATTTTGACCTTGTATCCAGCTACTCTACTAAATTTGGTTAAGTCTAGCAGTCTTTTGGTAGAGTTTTGGGGGTCTTCTATATCAAGAATCATGTCATCCACAGAAAACAACAATTTGTCTTCTTCAGTTTCTATCCACATTGTTTTTGTTTCTTACTCTTGTCTAATTGCTATGGCTAATGTTTCCAGAACTGTATTGAACAAGAAACCCTGCACATTTTATCTGATGGAATCTCTCTGCTGACTTAATAGGGCAAGTGTAATTTTTAACGCATCTGCAGATTTGAAGCTAAGATTCACCAACAGTATGTCCTTCCCCGAAGCTCTTCATTGGAAGTGGTAGTGATGTGATATGAACCTGCTTCTTTAAGTCCAGCAGAGCCTACACAGTTGCAAACGCACATGAGATATCAACAGACAGAATGTATTTTTATACCAATGTAGGAAAATACCAGTAACAAAGAATCGCAATACAACCTTTTAACTTATTTAAATCATAAGTGGTTTTAAAGAAAGCAAAACCATCCCAAAATTGTGCTGATATCCTATTGAGTGTGACTTTGCCAGCATCAAATTTTGTTCACTCTGGCAAAGGGAATATTATGATGCTTTCACAATTTAGAACCAAATCAATCCTGAAAAAATAGAAGCCTGGATTACAAATATGTAAATTGTCAAACATCAGAAGCTTGCTTTGACATCATAACTTTCTTGCTAAGGGGAAGACTCTCTGTCAACTGGATTTTCCAGACAGTCTTAGAAAGGAGCCCTTACTAGGGAGGTCTCCTGGCCTCAGAGACTCTTTGCATCCCCAATGGCCAGGTCTCTGGACCCAGGTCCCTCCCCAGATCCAGGAAGACCCTGAATGGTTGTATTCTGAGCCTTGTAGAATGGACCTGTCCCCTGCATGGAGCTCTTGGGGATACAGTCAGCCCACCCACCTGTCCCTCCCCTCCCAAACTAATTTAGGGTCAATGCTTAGTGGGAAATACTTCAGTTCACACTGTGAAAAGAAGTTGCAACTGGTCTTTTCCTCTTCAAATATGACAAATTCACAAGGATTACTGAGGAATGGGAGAGAATTAGTGGCATGAAGACGAGAGACAAAAATAGAGAAATAAATTGTGTCTCAAAAGAAACAGATAATTTCTGGGATAGAAGAGATTAAAAGAAATAAGCAAAAACTCCAGGCTCAGTATTGAAGATTTAGGAAGATCTCGAGTTCATTAAATGAAAGCTGGATGATATGCAAAAGGATCAAAGAACAAAAAAATCTTTCTAGGCTGTAAAAACACAACTACCAAAGCTAAATATATGACAGAATGACTGAGAAACTGTTAAGGAAATCACTCAGGAGATAGAACATAAAAGGAAAGAGACAGAAAATATGAGAATAATGCAAAAAAGTCATAAAAGACAAGCCTCTGAGATCTATTGTATTACTAGAGTCTCAGAAAGAATGGAGAGAGGCAATTATCAAAGAAGTCACAGGAAAGAATTTCTCAGAGCTGAGGGCATGTGCCTTCGTAGCACAGACCCTCAGCTTGCGATAGACAACATTCCTTATTCCACATCGTGAAATTTCAAAGCACCAAGATAAAAAAAGACCCTAAAGTCTATGGAGAGAAATAAAACAGACTCTACCTGACTTAGCAGTCATAATATTGGATGGTAGAGAATGAGATGCTGCTCACAAAGCTCAGAGAAGTAATTCTCATTGTAAAACCATACATACCCAATTATCCATTATAAAGGGAGAATCTAAGATAGTTAAACTTGCAAGTACTTAGACGATTCATCTCCTGTGCACGATGTCTTAGAAAGATATAGTATTCGGAGGACCTACCGCAGCTAAATAAGACCATAAAATAAAAGGAGGAAATGGTATCCAAGAAAGAATGTACAATAGCTAGCAGGGTATTAAAGAGATGTTCCGGGAGAAAAGGCCAGTGGGCAGCAGGCTGGGAAGAAGGGAGAGTGAACTGGGCACGGGAGCTGGGCTGTGAATGTTGATATAAGACCCAGTGGGTCTATGTAATTCCATTGTCAAGAACAGAAAAAGTGAAAAAAAAAAGTGTGAATATATTTCATTGCAGATGAGGAGGAGAGAGATAATATAGTCCATTGAGTTTCACAGACAATTCGGAAGGTGGTAGTGGGGCTTTATGGCCATATAAATGTGACTGGCTATCTTGGGTCCTCCCTTCCTCCCACTGTGACCTGTGTCTGTTTGGGTTAGGTTGGTGAGCACTTACTGAGTACCCGCTTCATGCCTGGTGCTGTTCCAGGGGCTGCACACTGGCCTGTGTACCCCAGAGGCCACTGCTCCTGGAGCTCATTCTACTACCGGTCGGAGTGGATGGGGAGACGAGCTCCGAGAGAAAGACAGCAGGCTCAGGAGGTTGGAGAGAGGCCAGGGACGTTCACCATCATGACACTCGAGCCAGCACTGGAAGGGAGAGAGGACAGCATGTCGGGGTCTGGAAGGGTATTGGAGGCAGTGAGAGCAGCCTGTGCAGAGCATGGAAAGTCAGATCGTACTGACCTGTTGGGGCACAAAGGGACATTCTCAGAGACTCTTTGCTTTTCCTGGACTGGAGAGAAGAATACTGTGACCATTCTATATGGTGTTACAAAGAGCAGATGCGATCGTGCCTGCACACTGTTTATAAGTGGCCCGCTTGTTAGAGAACACTACAAACTGTGACTCTTGCAAGTGAACAATCACAGTATGAGGCTCTAGTGGGAGTTCAAATAGAACATAAAACTCACAAAGCGATTCGTCAGACTGGAAGGAGGGTAGGAATGACAGCCGCCCAGAAATTGCTTGCAGCATGTCGTTATGTAGAATGCTTGGACCGTGAGAGAGGATTGGGGCTAAGGGATTGGTGCATGCGGGTGCGAAGACAAGGGTGGCTGAAGGAAGGCAGCATTCCAGCGAGGCTTAGCAGACTGAGACAGCTGCAGGAGAAGTGAAGGAGACACAGAGAAAGCCCTGTACTTGTGAGTGAATACATAGAGCAGCCGTGAATCTTGTTGGGCTGACTGTGCAGATCGAACTCTGGAGATATACTAGGTCTCAGTCTAATGTGACCTTTTGATCTCCTGGACTGACTCCGAGGAGGTCTGGCTACATCCAGAGGCATTAAGTTTTCTCAGGAAAAATAGTTTTACCTGCACTAGTTCGTTTTCTGTTGCTGTAACAAAATACTTGAAGTTAGCTTCTTGTGAAGAAAAGCAGATATAGTTAGCTCACAGTTTAGGAAGCTGAAGAGCCAGGAGTGACGACCTCATCTCCTTTGTCTTCTGACAGTCCCTGTTGCCGAGTCAGTGTATGGCAGATGGCATCATGATGGGAGGACAGGTCATGTGATGAGACTGGAAGGCAGAGAGATTCAGGGGCCCTTTGTAACAACCCTTCTCTCAAGAACTAAATGGGATTCTCCAACAACCACAGTAATTACTACCAACTGAGTGGCCTTAGTGACCTAAGGAGTTTGTGCTCCCCTAACTCCCTCTTAAAGCGTCTGCCATGTTGTCGGTGCCACCTTGGGGCCAGCCTTCCAACAGGTGACCTGTGGGTGAAAGCCACACATATATACCGTAGCATGGTCCCACCACATTGTTTTAAGTAAGGAACCGCTTTTTGGAAAGACTAAATCTTCTAAAAGTTCATACAAGCTTTTTATTTTTAGTTTCTAGTTAAGGGTCCACAAATGTGGGAGCCATCAGAGACTGAAGGCCCAAGTGAGGGTGTATAAGAAAACTGAAGGGGGAACAGGTTAACTCAGGACTAGTTTGGAGACCCCACAAATGAACCGACTCCTGGGCGATATCTCGTTCCCTTTGAGGGATGGGTTATGTGATGAATGGTGCTGTGATTGGCTCGTACTGAACTCAGAATCCGCCTTGTTTTCTGCAGGCTGCAGATCAGAGAAGTGAGTAACAGCACCCAGAATTCTAGCGGGCACTGCTTGTAGGCACCAAGTAGGATGACAGACTGAACCATGGGATGGGAACAGGGAGACACAGAGACACATATGGCCCCGTGTTGACCAGCCGCCAGGTCTGTAGCTCCATGACTCATCCCTAGCACCTGGCGCTATGGAAAACTTGACTGGTGGTGGAACACGAAGGGGTTTATCCTTCACTTCTGGGCTCTTGCCTCTAAATTTGAAGTCAGCGGTACGTGGCTGCTGAAATGTTTGCACATACACACATTCAGTGTCGATTATCTAAAATTGAAATGTCTAAAATCTCTAAAGGCTAATCTCCAAGAGATGTACTTAATATATTTATCCTCCCATCCACACTTTGGTGTGTAACTTTAATATCAAGAAGAAAGTATCTTGGATTTCTCTGCAAGTGAAAGGAGAAAAGCATTGAAATTAGTGGATATCTGGGGTCCTCAAGGGCAGAAAATGAAACCCATGCAGATTTCCGAGTCCTCACCATGCCTCAGTCAGTTAAATTTAAACTAGTTGTTCGGCTGACTCTGGCAAAGCTAGCGAGCAGATGAAATGGTTATACTCTATCGATGTCCAAAAGTCATTGTTAGTGCAAGGTGAAGTGAGAGTAACAGAATGTAGCAGATTCTCCCTAAAGTGAGCAGAAAGTTTAAAAATTAGAAACAGTTGACAGAAAAACCTGGCTCCATCAGTATCGAAAATCCATAAGAGAAAGAGCCTTTTCTCAGACCTCGAGTTTCAAGGGTCTCTGGCAAGTGGTTTTCTGTCTTCCCTGGGGCTCCGCTGTCTTTTTCACACAGACCTAGAAAGCTGAGGATGGAGCCTCACAGGCTCACATGCAGAGCAAGCCACAGGGGTTAAGAAGTAAGAGATCATGCGAGTAACACCTAGCCCTGGGTGTCTACGCGTCTCCTGCTGTGTCCTGCCAACCTTTCCAGGAACGGGGGTGCGAGGCGCACGGCTAAACAGGGGCTGATCAGCTCAGCCTATAAATATAATATCTTCAGAGGGATAATCCGTCTGGTGTCTTAGTTCCTGGACACGTAGCCACTTGGCTGCTCTTGGGGCATCTCAGGCAGAAGCTGGAATTGGCTACGTGTCCTGATGCTCCTCAGCTCAGCTGTAGCTCTCTGTGCACGGACCAGCAACACGACGATGCACTCAGAACCGCCGTAGGAGATGAGCTCCTGTTTCAGCAGTTCAGGTGCAAAAGGGGAGCCAGTGCAATATCCCTTTAGGATGAAGCATGTGTGTGCATGCGTGCACACGCAGACACACACTTATTCAGGTCTTCTCAAGTGTTGCATGACTTTCTTCGGTACTACAATTACATGTTAGTGTCTCAGTCCTTTTGAGCTGCTACGACAAATACCATAAGCTGTGAAACTGCCCACCATTCTGGAGGCTATGAAGTTCAAGACCAAGGTGCTGGCAGGTTCTCTGTGCAGCGAGAGCCTGTCAGGCTGCCTTTCTATCTTTGCATAGTGAATGAAAGGAGCAGGAACCCTCTGCGGTCCCCTTTGGGTAGCGCACAGCTCCCCTTCCTGAGAGCACTCCATCCCTGACCCCGCTGCCCCCAGGGCATCATGTAAGAAGGTTGGGGAGATACAAACATTTGGGTGGAGTATCAGGTCACCTGCTCCCATAGACATGAGCAACACCCTCGTTACATTCGTATAAATGAATTGTAGCTTTTAACTGGAAAGATAACATGAGTGGAGCTTCTGTGTGCCAGGAGTATGGCACACACCGCTGGGTACCACCCAAGTGGGTGGCTTCTACTCTCTTCCTTGGTTAAAGATGGCACCTGAGGAACAGGAGAATTCATGTATGCTTTTAGGGAATTAATATTTTACTGACCAGAATCCAATGACTGTTACACATACAAAACCCAACAGTAAATAGAAGTTTATAGTATACATGGACATACACAAATAATAAAACTTTTAAGATGAAAAGAATGCAGAGAAAATATAATCTCCCCTGAGCTGTTTATTGTACAGTGTAATTCCTCTCTTCTCAAACTCTTTGATATATGCCAAATTTTATGTTGAGGAAAATAGTACAAATTAGTAAAATATTGATGTAGCAGCGTTATAAAATGTAAACAGAGAATGATTAATCTGTTAAGCAGTGTATTTGTCATTTTCTCTCTTTAAATTTTGTTGAGAGTTAATACCGTCTTTTCTTCTGAAATTACTGCAAAGACTACTTTGTGGATGTTGAAAAACAGAACTACAGAAAAATGATACAAGTTACAAATGACACAAAGAGAAGGCATTTTTGCCTCCATTTTGGAAGCTAAACGTGCAGGTTTTCAAAGGTCGTGGTCCAGTGTGTCGGTGGTAGAGCTAAAGTAATCGGAGTCAAAGTCTCTTCTTCAAGATGCTGAGGTACAGAATACCTGACATACTTTTTCAAAATATTGTGACAACTTTGTGAAGAAAGCTGTGCGCTGAAGCCCTCTTCTCTCTGCCTAGAGCTTTCTCCTTGTTCCTGCGCTGAGACTTTGACCCTTGCTCTCGGGTAGAAGCCACATGATCAAACAGGAAGACATAGCTTTAGTTCCTCCATCTCTTGGCATTTTGGAAAACATAGCAAGCACCCTCGCCTGCTTGTCCATCTGTTCTGTTTGCGTCTCAGTACAACAACAAACAAGATTGACCAGGAGCGCCATGATCTGGATTCTTTCCCTGGAAATATCCACCGGTATCCATAACAATTAGGTCCGGAAGCCAGACTCCAGATGCACTGTTCAAGTGTGACGTGGACAGGGTGTTGAGAAGCAGCTGTTGAGAGATAAAATGACACTCAGTTAATTTTATCCCCCTGCTGATAACGAAGAGAATGGGTGAATATGAGACTGGCCATTAACAACTGTGATGCGTAGCTAACCAGGAAAGCGCCAGGTAACAGACTGCTTTGCACCCGAAGTTACTCAGGGCATCAGAGTCTGCAGGGAATGGACGTCTTAGTCTGTTCCAGCCAGGGGGAGCCAGGTGGGGCTAGAAGCACATTTCATATCCCAGGCCCCTTCCAGGTAGAAATTAACCTTCAATGTTGGACTGCTTTGCATGCAGAGGCCCAAAGGCTTTCATTATGAGCTGAAATCTAATTTGCCCTTCTCCACAAAGGCACTATGATTCAGAAATCCCCCTCCCATCGCTTTTCGGCCTTTTGGCTGAGATCAAGTGTAGAAACCCCCTCCCTTCGTGCCAGCCGTCTTGCTGAGAAAGGTCCGGGATGCCCGGACCCTTGGAGTGTTACCAGTTCCTCCCGAAGCTGCTGTTACAGAGATCCCCGCGTTCGCAGCACACACCGAGGCCGTGTCTGTGACTCCCGCCCCACGCGCACACCCACGGCAGAGGCAGGGCAGCCTCCAGCCCCGGAGCAGCAGCCCCAGAGCGTGGTACACCGGATGCAGCCCCAACGCCCTCTGCGGACACCCGCAGAAGGGAAGGGACGAGAGGAGCTGTCCTGCCCTCCCTGCCGGGCTGCAGCCGCAGCCTGCGCGGTGACAAGCAGAGGTCAAGGTCCAGCTTCTCCCTTCCCTGCTCTCGGAGGTACTGATTGCCGCTTCCCTGCGAACCTGCAGGAACTGAATCTCCTTCTAAGAAGAGGACCTGGCTCCACATCCGCAAATGGCTGTTCCTGGGGATGCCCCGGGTCCTCGGCTTACAGGGCCTGCTCAGGGCCGAAGCTTGACCTGTACTTCTTAAGACTGTATGTCTTGCCTCATATTTATCAGACCTGCCCCGGATATCCCAAGCTTGATAGCCTGGCAGAGGCATCTGCGGAGCGACTGAACAGGCCCTCCACTGGACCCATCTCTGGGGGTCCTGGTCTGGAGCAGGCTCCCCCACCTAAAAATTTTCCGAAAGTCTCCCAGTTGCCCGCCACACACATTAGCTCTCAGGGCGGAGAAGCGTGCAGCTCGGCCTTGTGTTCAGCTCAGGGACTCTAGACAACCTCTTTGGCAGAATCACTAGAGAAACACTACAGTCACAGCAGAAATGTGCCAATCTGCCCATATTTTAAAGTCCATCCTGCTGATGGAAAAGCTTTTTTTTTTTTTTTTTCACTTTCTCTATAGAATTGACTCTCAGCAGTGCCAGCCTGCTGAGTGAGCCCATGGGGCCCCTGGCATGAGCCTGGCCACCTGGAGCTAAGGTCAATCTCCTTCAGCAGCCCCCAAAGGCTCACGTGTACCTTCACGGTTGGCACTGTGTATGCACGCTGAGCTGGGCTGCTGAGCCTGTGCTGAGGCCCCACGTGGGCAGCACCAACTGCCCCTTGGCCTGTGCTTTAGAGGTTACTTCCGTGTGCTCAGGACCGCAAGGAGACTGTGGCATCGTTGTCTCTGCCTCCGGGGCTCAGACAGCTGCCCAAACTGAAGTCCCCTGGCAGTCAGATACATGTGTGCAACTAAAGCCACCGCTCGTGGCTTCTCAAGAGGGGCACACAGCACCAGCTTCTCCTGGGATCTTGTTAGAGATGCCCATGCTCAGACTCTTCCATGAACCTCTTAGGTCAGAGCTAAATTCCAATCAGGGCATTCCGATGCACATGGCCTTCTGAGAATCACCAGGCGGTGTGCAGACTAAACATGGAGCTACTGTTTGGCATAAGAAACCAAAACCAGCTATCGGGGGCAGGCGGGCCCCACCACTGCTGACCCGCCGTGTTCCACTGTACCAGGAACTCCCACGGGCTCCCTGTTAGATCAGACCTGAGTGAGAGTTTTGACACAATACACCATCCATTTCATGATAGGCAAGGAATCGACAAGACTTTCACCTGAAAATAAAAATGGAAATAATCCATCCTATGAATGCAAAGATAGCAGATTCTGCATTACTTATTATTTCTGTCCCACTGCCACTGTCTCCTGCCTTTCCAAATGTCTGTCTCTGGCAGAAAAAAAAATGAACAAAAGAAGCCTGTTTTGCTAAAAGCTTGGGAAGAAATGCTTGTGGTTAGAAAGTCTAAGAACAAGCATGGGACATAACCTTTTCAAGGGATGAGATCCCAGGGACCCAGTTACTTCTGTTTCCTAAGTAGTGATTTTGGCTATTAAACTATGGTCCCTGGAACATAGTTGGATCACAGCAGTTTACAGTTTTTATCTGTCAGAGGGATGGTGATGTTTAACTCATTCCTGTCAGCTTGAACCCCTGGTGGTACATGCATGATATATGAGTCCAGTTGGATGGCAAAGGAAAAGCCACTGTCTTGATGGGACAGTCATATGTGTGTGTGGTACAAACATGGTAATAATTAGAGTAAATGGTTTAGGAAAACTCATCCAGAAAATTACAGGAACCAGCACTGCTGTGTGTGTCCCCTGCCAGAAACTACCTGAGTAGACAAGACTTTATCAACAACAACAGAACTGAGCATAAAACATTAAAATCTAGTCCTTATGGAATGATGAACTAAGAGGGCATCTTTACAAAATTGGGCTGTTGTGGAATTATTTTACATCATCACATTAAAATTAGACTACAATGCAATTTTATCATTGAATACATAGAACTCAATAACGTTGCTTCCAAATGTCCATTTGAAGTATGGCTCTGTGGAAAGTGTTTCCACCTACTGTTCTTTCTACCATTCTGGTCATGAACCAAACTTGAGGAGAACCACATCACATTTCCCCTAAGGTCAACACTGAACCTAACCATTGAATGTGATTCAGTTCAAGTCCAGCTGGACTTGAAACCAGATCGTGGAATTGAGTTCAGGAACCGAGGCACCACCATATTTTCACTTGTGTAACAATGTGAAATGTGATGTCAGATGAGCTCAGTGAATTAGTGGTGGTCTGCAGATGAAAGTGAGGTCATGCACTTGGCTTTGAAGACACAAGGGATACACTTGGGAGTCCTTCAAGATTAATTTTTGAGTTAGTAAAGGAATAGGGAGTAGGTTTTAGAGTTGGATTCAAATCAGAAGCAAAAGTAAACAATAACAGCTGGGCGTGGCAGCTCACACCTGTAATCCCAGCACTCAGGAGGCAGAGGCAGGAGGATTGCTGAGTTCAAGGCTTGCTTCCTGGGATATATAGTGAGCTCAGGGCCAGCCTAAACTACAAAGCAAGACCCTGTCTCAAAAAACAAAAAAAGTAAAGAATAACAGTAAATTGTACTGTGCAGAGCTCAGAAGGGAAGAGCCATTTTGTTTGCTTTTTAGCTGAATCTCCAAAGCAGCAGAGTGAGTGCAACTTCCTTTAGTGCTTGTCCTCCAGATCCCTCCATCACCAGGACGCATTTCTCAGATCTAAGGCGTCACACAACTTTCCTTAAGAGATGATGCTGCTACTCAATCTAGCATTTAGTTTCTGAGCGTGGAAAGGTGAAGATATGGTGATATCACTTATTCTCCTAGAGCTTAATGACACTGGTCATCAATCCAGGCTTTTTAAGAGGTTCAAAGTCCACAAAATAACTATGGTGAGGCCATCAGCTCTCCCAGCAGAAGCTGCTACCTGCCTACACCATGCTGCCTGGCCGCCTGCATGGTCCGGCCGAGCAGTGCCGAGGACAGAGCCCAGGGTCTGGGTGTCCAGCAGAGGACGAGCAGCCTGGAGATCTGCAGCTAACAGGTCCTCTTCTCCTCTGAGCTCGATGCTTCTCCAGAAAAGTTTACTTCTACCCTCTTAGGTGTTGCTCCATCAATAGTTATCAATGCATGAACTGATTTCAGGTTTTTGTTTGGGTTTTTTAAAATTATTTTTGTTTTGTTTTGTTTTATTTGAATCTTTATTGGTACATATACTTACATATACACATCGTGATCACACACAATGTTGAGAATTTGTACCAGCCTATAACACCATTTAATTCTGATTTTTTCCGTTCCCCTATCCACCCTACAACCCCCTATATACATAAGCTTTGTTTCCCTTTTTTCTTATTACCATCATTTTGTTTTGTTTCCTACCCCCCACCTGGTTCTGAAGACTGAAACAAGGGCCTTCGCACTGCAGCTAAGTCACCAAGTTGCCTAAGTTGGGTTCCTAGATGCAACCCTCCTGCCTCAGCTTTCCAAAGTGCTAGGATTATGGGCTGTATAATTTTCAAGTGCTGAATTCCCAGATTCTACTTTAGACTTTCCTTCATAGAAAGGTATAGCTTCTTTCTTCTAAAGGTAGTTCTTCTCTCAGAAAGTCTGACTCTGTTACCTGTTCATAGACAGGCCATCTGTTGCCTCAGGACTAGTTCTGTGCCTTTTAGAACAGTCTGTTCTCCTTTTTCTTTGCAAATAAACATTTGAAACTGAACAGCAAACATGAAGAGACCAGTTAAATGATAGTAAGTCTTTAACAACCTAATATTAATACTTTAAAAGGAAAACATGCAACAATTTGCTTCTTCCTGAAATCAAATGCATTGCATTAAATTGAAGTTATAGACCACAGGCCAAAAAGGAGTAAAACTTTTGAAAAACAGGCTACACTTTTTGTTGTTTTGTTGTTTTTGTTAAAATAACTGGTCTGACATATTTTTTCCTTTTAAAATCAGCTTCTACTTTTTCTCCTCATCCTCGACCTGGTGCTCCGCAGTGTGGTCCCTGCACTGTCAGGGGCTTGGCTGAGGTGCCTTCCTGCCTCGCTTGCACTGACTGAACGGGGATCTCTCGGACGCTGTTTCCCAGCATGACTAACAATGAGAATTAATCATCATTCTGTGGAATAAAAACTCAGTGCCAAAGCAAATGAAGTTCCCTAGAGCTAAACCACCAGTCATGCACGTCTCACTTGTGGCTACTGCTGTCTCCTCCTGGATGAAAACCTTTTCATAGAAGTGTGGCTGCCGTGATTGTGAAATTTTGAGTTACAAGAAAATCTGGTCCTGATGCCCAATTGTAATATAAACTCAGGAGGAGTCCATGTATTTACTGTTACTTCTCTTGCAAGACAATGTGGGTGAAACAGACACTGCTAAACTCACTCTGTGACTATTCCAAATTGAATCTCCCTTGGCTGTTGGTGCTGGCTTCCTCTGTCTAAGACAGATACAGCTCAGTCTGTCTTCTTGTATGGTTTTCTGCCAGAATATAAGGTGCTCAAAAGCCATCCCACACCAGCCCATCCACACAGTAGCCTCTGATGTTTTCTTGCCCTTCTCATATTCCGCCGCATATTCCTGTCACCCTTGTCTCCATCTGCTGGAATGTGGCCACTCACTTACTTTCAAAGTTAGAATCTTTGTTTATCTTAAGCACACAGTACCCTGAACTCCTAGAAGCCGCCCAGGGACTCAGTAAATGTGTTGAAAGAATGAATGAATGAATACATGAATGATTCAGTATACATTCATTGGCACACACAAACAATACACATGAAATCTAGTACAGGGAAATTTTGTTGAAATCATTCTAAACGTGATAAATGTTCCATTTTGCTGGTCTAATGAGTCCAGCTTGTGGAATATCTGACCCATTGAAAATCTGTGTGGAAGGTTGACAGCAGGCAGGGAGCCATTCTTTTGCCCCTTTAGCTTCTTCATTATTTTCCAAGTAAAGAGTATCCTGCATATCCAGTGCTGGCTCCTCACTGAATGAGCAAGGGTTTGTTATGTTCAACATGAAAGTTCGATTTATGCCCTGTCTCATTCTACAAAGGATTCCATCTTTACACACTAATTTCAATATTTTCTTCCCTTCTGGACTCCCTTCATTGCTATATTCTTTGCAGTTGTCCTTTAGAAAACATCTTTTTACTGAGGAAAAGAAACATAGAATTTACATTTTGCCATAGAATTTCACAAAATCATCTGAGAGTCTTTGTTTAGAACATTCCAAATTGAAATCTCTACAGTGCTTTTGAAATTTGGACAGTTTAGATCAAGCATTTAATTATTTTAAGACAAATATGTGTTTGTAAGAGATGATACATTTCTTGAGTCAAAATCCAGTGGCCTGAGAATGGTTGTTTTCATGCTGTATTCACTGCATAGCACGTCTTTCTCTCCCGTATTGTTTTAATTGTCCCCAAATCATAGGTTGTCCAAGTGCATATAATTATGCCAGCTTTTTTTTTTACTCTTGGGAGAACTAGGAATCAAAGAGTTTTATTTATTTACCTTAATTCACCCAGAGGATGAGAAACATACCTGGGGAAAAATTCATGTCTTCAAGTCTGTCTGTTTCTTCATTGTTTTGAACATTGCACATTAACCTGCAGAGGCCGTACTTCATGTGCAGAATCTGATCATGGGCCATGTCAGGCATCTATGTACCATTCCTCGTATTAGTGATATTATCTGAATGAAGTGAGAAGTTATGAATTGAGGGTAATAACATCACATGCTTTTTCCTTCTGCTGTAGCAGTAGCACCAGCACAGAGCAGGGTGTCTGCAGTGGGTCACTCCAGTTGTCCAGTTTTCCCAGTTCCTTGATACCTAGAGGGCTGGCTCTATGTTGGTCACAGGACTGGTGCCTGAACTCTCCCCATACGCACCCACCGCTCTGTCAAGTGCTCCGTAGTTGTCTGGCTTCTGCTCTGATGCAGAGCCCCTTCAGATCCACCTGACAGCGGGGAAGATCTGGCTCTGAGACCCCAAGTCTTGAGAAACTGCCTCAGACCCCATCCTAGGCCAGCTTGGCATCTGCCTGTGCAGTGCAGAGCGTCCCCAGGACTTCTGACGTCTGGCCCTCTCGCGTTGCTGACTCCCTGCGTCCTGTAAGCTCAGTGCTTCTGTTTCTCTCATGACTCTTCAAACCCATTTTCAGAAACAAATCATGTGCAGAGCCTGCCGTGCCTGAATCCTCAAGCCCCTACTTTGAATTGTGAAGAGGAGAAATGGGAAGAGCAAAAAACACCTGCTAGAGTTGAAATATTTGTGCTGAGATGGTTGCAGAGACTGAAACAAACTTTTTCTCACAGGATGTGTGTCTGCAGTGATGGGAAGTTTTCGGCGCAGTTTTGGTCATCTCTGACCCATTCATATCTCAACTGCACTTTGCCATCCTGTAGTTCTCAGCCGCAGGGCAGCCAAGGTCAAGTTCCCAGAGTCGCTCCCCACTAGAATAATTGCCAGCAACACTTGGCCTTGATATCTGCGACCCTTTAGACCAAGCCAAAGTTTCCTGAGTATTTTTCTGATATAATAGCACCACTCTAGTTCCCAGCAAAGATGCAAATAGTCATTATAGTGTTTTGAGTCTGCTATAGTGATTTGGACTGTAAATAGACTCTAAGGATGAAAAGAAATTCCTATAAAGAAAAGTGCATTTTCTTTGAATTTTCTATGAAATACATACACCATTTGGAGATATTTGGGTACATATTGTGAGAAACTTTTTCTTGAATTTGCCCAAGACAAAGCAGACCTTGTTAGCAGGGATCGGACGATGCAGAATTTCTTGAGCCAGGGTGGTAGACAACATGCATTTCAGCTGTGGGACTCTTAACCTTTGATTTCTCTGATTTTCTTTTGTACTTTAGTCCTCTCATGCTGAAACCTGGCTCATCACAGTGAATAAAATGAAGCATAAGTTGCAGTGCCTTTAAATGCCCCCTCCTATGCAGCACTCTGCAAAACGCTGTATTTTGCACAAGTGTTTTCCCAGGGAAACACCACGAGCTTGTAGTTGTGCCACCAGCAAGCTACAAGAAGAAAAATACATAGTATACTTCTCAAATAATAATTTTACAATTTAAAATTCTTTTATCAGTATCTGTAGATTGGAAATATGAGTGCCATCAATGTAGACTTTACCTTAGCGTTCTTGCTCCTTGTCCAGGACTTGTGATCATTAATTTCATTAATAGCACTAGTAAAAAGTTTTCTGATGCCCACTAAATGCCTGTAACAAGATGTTCACAAACACCCTAAGATCATGTCATGAAGTTCAGCAGCTCTTCTTCTTGTACATCATTGGGTGTTTTCTTAGTCCTAGGATAAAACAATAGTGACAAAGTCTGTGTCTGCCAGACATGGATTACTAGATAATATTTTGATCCAGTCACTATTCCCCCCCCCAATATTTACACTTTTGAATCCTTAGATTATCAGAACCTTCAGGGGTAAGAATTGACAGGGGGAACTCAAGGTGTATTGTATGGAAATATATTCCTGGAGAAGCCAAGCATGGGTAATATTCAATGTGATGTTGGCATTTCATAAATCAGATACAGCAAGCTTAATTATGCAAAACAGTTCTTTCACCTCTATCATTCATCTTACTATCCAAATCAGAAATTAATTACTACCAAAGAGAAAGGTAAGGAATTCGCCTGTCCTGCTCCTTTCCTTCCCGCAAAACATTCAGTGCTTTTGATTAGTATGGAATTCATAGAGTTCTCAGCATGGGCCTCACCACTCAGAAATGTTTTCTGTTTATTGAAATGGAATACAGCCTGTGCTAAGTGCTCCAGTAAACATTCACGTGTCAGTGACTTGAAAACTTTCAAATACCTTTTTCCACAAATGAGAATATTCATGTTGTCCGGTGATATGTTGATGAAGAGACAGCACTGTCATTAAGCATTCAAAGACTGTGGCGTTCAGGTGGCCTCTGGCGAAGGCACTGAGCAAACAGAATGCATGAGGAGCTCTTCAGACCCCATCAGGACGAGGAGTTCCATGGGTTGGCCCTGAAACGGAGGGCTCGGAATGTGGGCTGTTGAAGGTAGTTGCCATTTACACCCCAATGGGCACATGGAACTAGTTCGGGGGATTTCTGTGCAAGGCCGTCCGCATACGCTGCCGTGTTCATCTGTTCTCCGCGGGGAGTCAGTGCCTCTCCTTGTTGCCCCAAGTCTGTCTTGTGCCGCTGTTCTCCTGCCAGTTTTCATCTCAATACTCCCTCTTTTATTTTTTTTATTTTTATTTCTTTGTTGTTGTTGTTGCCTTTGAGACAGGGTCTCGCTTTGTAGTTCACTATGGTGCCCAGGCAAGCCGCCGCGAACTCAGCAATCCTCCTGTCTCTGCCTCCCGAGTGCTGGGATGACAGGCGTGAGCCACCACGTCCGGCACTGTGGTATGCGGTGTTGATGGTTGGTGGGCGTGAGTCTCCACGCCCAGCATTCTATGTGGTTACCGGGGATCGAACTCAGGACCTTGCGCTTGCGAGGCAGGCGCCGGAACCACTGAGCTAACCCTCCGGCCCTCAATACTCCCTCTTAATCAATGTCTTCTCTATTGTCCGTCAACTCAGACTTGTAGACCTCACAGAAGTCCACTTTCGGAAGCACGTTTTCATGCCCCCTGGTCTGCACTTCCCCATACCACCCATGGGGTGTCGCAGGCAAGAGTTCACACGTGGTAGGAAGCAGAATGACTGGGAGCCTCGATTTCTTAACAGACCAGTTAGTGACAGCAAATGCGTCTTTCAGAAGAGGGTAGCTAAATGCAAACACGTCTGCTTGGAGGGCCAGAGTAAGGGAAAACTGTTCACAAACCTTCTTTAATATCTGCTTTTCTCAGGGATTTAGGCTGTTGTTAAGTCTGAATCTGGGCTTATCCACTGTCCTGGAAAAAAGTGCTGATGGAAACAGATTCTAGGTGTTTTCAGGAACAACATCAGTTGGATTAGCCACTGTCCCTTATTCACTGCCTCAGCCTTTAAAATAATTTCAGTGGTACAGTTTACAGCAGAAGGTCTATGAGATAAGAAGAGGTTATTCCAGGGACTGTTCGTTTGGCCTCTTCCGTGAAAAGCCGGTTATGCCCATGGAGCACAGGGGACATGATGTTTCTCTGCTCTTCCTGCTCGCTGTGGCTTTATCTTGGGAACACTGCGTTCTCTCCAGGAATTGGGTTTCAGGAGCAGAGCAGACAGATGATCCTGATAGACTGATTAGCTGGATGGAGCTCTGCCCTTCCTGGTGGTTCACTAGTTTTGTGCAGATTTCAGTCATTCTGACCCCCTCAAAAAGTCAAACATGATCGGGTAAAATATGATTTGAATGTCATCAAACCTTAATGCAGCTTGTTAATCCATTTCAGCCGGGTCCCGAGCCTCGTACAGCAGCCAGCATGGGCACCTGGGCCCTGAGCTGCGGGCCCTGCAGTCCCCGGAACACCACATAGACCCCATCTATGAAGACCGCGTCTATCAGAAGCCCCCTATGAGGAGTCTCAGCCAAAGTCAAGGGGACCCTCTGCCGCCCACACACTCGGGCACCTACCGCACGAGCACAGGTATGTGCTGGGAACCTCACCTGCACCTGTCTGGGGTGGGGAGCTGTGTGTGTGTGTGTGTGTGTGTGTGTGTGTATTAAGTATTCCAAGAAAACAGAGCCATTATAACAGAAGATAAAAATGAAAATGCCTGATCATGGTAAGTATTTTTTAATAGTGTAGTCTACCTAGTTGGCAAGCTTGGGTGAAAAAATATTTAGTAAAAGTATAACATATTTAGAATTTGATTCATACACACTAATAGATTGAATCTTTTCTCAATTATTGTTGAAAGGTTGGGTACTGACACATAACATGTGATTCAATCAACTGTACAGCTGTCTGGAATTAAATATGTATTTTTAATTGTGCACAGCCTTGGAAAAAGGACGTGTTTTCCAGGATGTGTAACCACTTGCAAAATAACTGGTCTAATATCAAGATTATATTGCTAAGAATACTTATGTTAACTAGAAAACCAATACAATTAAAAACGTGTTAATAATTTCACTTGTTACAAAGACTCCTGTGGCTAAGTAGACAGTGGCAGTGACCTTCTGCTTTGCGGATAGTGTGACTCGCTCCTTTCCTGCCTGTGCCCATGTGACAGCCTGTGGGCTGAGGCCTGGCACAGCTGGCACTTAGGTTTCCACAGCCTTGGGGGTACTGTGAGTTCTAGTGACCACTCAGTATAATGTAGCGATTTTGTTGAACTGCACTATGATGATAATTCCAAGCTAACCTACTTTTATAGTTGACTATTGATATTTAAATTTCTCAGTCTCATTGCATCATAAGGGAGACACAACACACTCTTTGTATTGTTGACATCATAAATGTCGTCCTGTGCTGGTAACACATGTCTTGGTATAGATGAGAAGCAATACCCACTTATTCTTCTGTCAGATTTCTCACACCTTCAGCCCGCTGGACCCACTTCTGTCTGGAGTTGAGTTAGCTGAACATTGAGTTTTCATGTATAACCAACTAAGGTAACTATATTTCCATGCATCCCTTGTTCAAAAGAGGAGATAGCAACCTCAGTGACATTCAGTACCTAATTTGAATAAAAACTGACAACAAGAAGGTTTATTGATTCTCTGTTCCATATTCATATGCTCTTAGAATTATCTCCTGTTAATAAACTTCTGCAGGTTTAATGAAAAATTGACTACAATAAGAAAGAAGAACTTAATTCATCTATGACACTTTAAAAATAGCAGACGGTGTTTTCTCTAAACCTGAAACCAGTGAGCGATGTCGAAGGGGCACATCTAGCTCAATGCCTATTTTAGTAACCCTTCAGAACTAAGTGATTATTATGTGTTTAAGTGGTTGGTGAAAAGATCAAAAGATAAATAATACTTTGCGATGGGGAAAAGTAGACGAAGTGTGAATTTAAGTGTCCAAATGTAAAGTGCTCGCGGTAGCCCGGGCTGGACTCCTCTGTGTCCCTGCCGGCTGCCCAGCACCGCAGCGAAGAACTGAGAAGTGAGTCCGTGGAAGAGACCATGTGGCTGGCACAGGCGGTACTGTTTCCTCTCGCCCTGCGCAGAAACCCCTGTCCAGAGCCATCCCGGGGGGCAGCCTGAACGAACAGGGTTTTTCTTACTTGCTTGCTGAGGCCAGCCCACCGGGTCCTCCAAGCGCTTCCAAGAAGCAGGCCTGCCCGCCCCAAGGACGCTCCAGGAGCTGCCCGAGCTGTAAAACCGAGGTCTCTCAAAGCAGTTGGCGACCTGAACCTTTGAACTTGGGAGAGTTTTAAGAAAATAATGCTGATCTGTACAACACGATGGAAATTTACACAAGTACCTGGATGAGCTGTTGGGAAACTGATAGAGAAAGGGAAGCCACCTCTTCTGGCACCTAAGTGCAGCCTCCAAGCTCTCTCCCTCTCAGCCCAGGCTTTGCACATCCATATTTGATACCTTCAAGTGCTCACACGTTTCCACACCCGAAACAGTCTCTGTCAGAGTGTGGTATGAGCGAAGGTTGTGTATGTACCTTTTGCTCACATGTTATAGATGTGCTGTGTAGTGTTAAATTTTCCATATACCTGAAGATAGAAATTGCAAAATAGCTGAAGTTGCACATGATTACAAAGTAGAATCAAAGAACTATCCAGGGGGCTTTCTGAGATGTGCAGGGTTATCTTCCCCATGCTCTGTATTGCACACCCACCCGAAAGAGCACTGGACAGGCCTGGAGCACATACCAGCAACCTCTCCTCTGGAGGAGGCGACAGGCTCATATGGAGACTGTTAGCCTTGGGGGTTCTGGGCTAGCGGCTCTTGGTGGCTGAGGGGACTTGACAGACTCATCTTCTCTTCCTGTTCTCGGGTCATAGGCCCCAGCAGGAACCCCTACAGTCTCACCCGGAGCATTTCACACAAAGCTTCAGAGGAATGGGACAGGGAGATGGAAAGCCAGGCAGTTCCCACTGTAAAGTCCACTTGCAAGAGCGAAGGAAAGAGTAAGACACGTCCATAATCAGGGAATAGCTAGTTGTATGTGGAACCAAACTGGTGGGAAAGTGACGTCACTCCAGCATGAAAATCCAGGGCCCATGGCTACTTTCTGGGGCCATAACTGATCTGTTAATCCCCGCCATAACCCCAGGAGAGAGGGGATATTATGTTGCTCCCTTTATAGGTCAGGAGACTAAGGCATAGAGCCATTGTCCAAGGTCACTGAGAGGTCAGTCAGTCTCTAAACCTGCACACCACGCCATCTCACACTACAGCCTGGTCTTTATTGACTGTCTGTTTCTAAACATCATCATTTACAAATAAATATACATGTGTCTTTATCTGTGGAGCTGCGAGGCTCTAGAGATCCTGTTCAGTAATATGTGTTGAAGACATTTGTGGTAGGTGCTGTGGCAGATCCAGAAAAGCTCAAATTCGGCTGTGTCCTTGATCATGGTTTGTTTAGTTCCAGAAAAGACACAAACGTGCAGAATTAACCAGCAACAGTCAGGAAAGTCTTAAAGGATCAGTGAATGTTCCTGATACAGTGAAAGACAAAACATTCCCAGAAGCACTCAGCAGCATGCAGGGTCTCGTTTTGCTGGGTAACAAGCGGCTCACCGTCACTGTGCCCCACGCAGAGGAGGGACCCAGCCAGCCGTCTCCGGCTGCTGCCCTCTGAAGTCCCCACCTCCATTTAGAGGGCTGCAGGGCGTAGGCAGGAGTGTTCACCCCTCCACCCTTCATAGCCAGGGCCGCGGCTGTGCTCTGCAGCTCGCTGTCCTGGCACCACTCTGGCCCAGCTCGGTGGCGGCTGACTCTCTGCCCACTGCTGCCCTCGGCCCAGGGCCTCGCGTGGCCCAGACCCACAGAGCAGGCCTGAGCAGTGGGCTGTTCCTGCGTGGCAGGCTGCAGGGAGGTGGCTGCACAGAGGCCAGGCGCCACTGCAGGCCCTGGAGATCCTGGTGAAGCTCCCCGCGGCTCCCAGCAAAAGGCGGATCAGTAGCTTTGCTGCTCTGGCCAGTCTCCCACCCCTCCTCTCAGCCTTCCTTCTCCATCTGTCATACTGTAAGTCCCCCTTGCGGTCACTTTCCCAGGGAGCTCATTTAAACCTCAGGCACCCACCCAAATGAAGCCCCCCGTCCACCTTTGGGGTTCACGAAGGTCCTCTCGGCTTTCTTGAACTATAAGCTATCGAGCTGTGCTAGAGACCCCAAGGACATGTACTTAGGGACATTTAGGTACCTGTTGTGGATCCCTAGCCCTGCCGGAGCCCCAGTCCGCCCCCTCTGTCCTCCACGGCACCTTCCAGGGCGGTGAGAGGCGCAGGCTGGAATCTAGCACTGCCCGAAGCTGAGCAGGCGCAGCGCCCGCTGAGGCCGTGCCGGGGCATGTAGAACATGCCACCCGTGCGGGGTCTTCTGCCCCACTGCAGGCCCGAGTCTAGCACTGCCCCCGGCGCCCCCCACGCCCACCACTGCGGGACAGGACTGCAGCCCAGCTCCCCCACCCGGGCCCTCAGAAGGCTGCCAGCATGCAGAAATCCTTCCAGCCGTGGGCCCTGCACGCGCTCTGAGAGGGGCACGGGAAGTAGCCCCTCCGGCCCAAGAACACCAGTGACGGATACAGCCCAGCCCGGTGCCCAGAGACCTGGCCGCTGTAGCGAAGGAGAAAGGGCCCCTTCGTGAGTCGCCGGCACCCTTGGTCAGCAGGGCTCTCGGGGCGCCCACCACCCGACGTTCAAGCCAGCCCTTCACCGCAGGGGCAGTAAGGGAGGCCACGCTCTGCGGACGGGGAGGCGGGAGTGTGACCGCGGCGGAAGGGGCAGACGGGCTTCTCCTTCAGCCTGGACCCTGCGCAGGAGCTGCCCTCACTGTGACAAGGGCGCAGCGGGTGCAGGAGCAGCTCGGCGTCTCGGTGAAATGCACATTTCATCGGAGACGCTGCCGTCCGAGTGCAGCGCAGCAAGCAGTGTGTGCCCGGCTCATGAAAAAGCCTATTGAGCAAAACAAAATAGCAGGAATTTTATTTCAACCTAAAAACGACGAGTGACTGTCCACTTAGAAGTCATTTAATGAACGCAAACGCTGAACCCTGACACCCCTTGAGCCATCTGTCTAAGCCGGGGAAGGCGGCCGTCCGCTGCGGTGCTGTATCACGGGGCTTCCCAGGGACAGGCGCGGAGCGGAGCTATCAGCTTCCGCCGCACGGGGGTCGAGGTGTAGGGAACAGGACTGCGGGCGGCTTGCGGGAGAAAACCCCTAAACCTCTTCAAGGAGTTGGCAAGTACAGCAAACAGAAAAAATACTGTAAAAGTGTTTGCACATGTGCAGGACGGATTTCTTAAAACATTTAATTCTCTGCAAGGATAAGCAATAGCCAGCGGAGTCGTAAAGTGATTACATAGGGCCTCACATGCATAAAACTTTATTATCACTCCATAATATATAAGTAAAAGTCTAGTATCAAAATCCTTTCCATTAAAATCACAATTCCATCTCACAAAAGTGTGGCTTATTAACAGTTTATTATTAATTAAATGTTGGCACTTTGGGCTGTAAAATTGAGTACTCCTCATTAGAGTGAGTCGAATGAAATCTTCTATTACCGCTTAGTTGAAATAATCACCTGTTTTAGTCCAGAATCAGGGACATATCATTTGACCATAAATTTTAAGTAAGCCTAATTATAGATACTATCTGAAAATAAAAAAGAATTTCCAGTTGTTTATATCAATTCACTTTAAATGATGGAAATAGAGTCTAGGTGTAGATGAAGGTATTACTAATTGCTAGGACTGTGCACACTGACAAATGACACAGTCAGCTTTGCTCGACAGACACACCCCAGTCCCCCCGGAAGACACGCTCCTCGGGCTTTGAGTTACATCGGTGAGCATGGCAATGTTAAAGAGGATTATAAACTGTAGATGAGATGTCACCCACACACTGAGCGAGGCTTCATAGGGTGTCGCACTGGAGTGTAGGAAGAATTAACGGTGTCGCTGGAAGAGCCACCACCGTGAAACCATAATTACAGATTAGCGTATCCTCTCCCCTCACCAGACATCTCCAGTCATTTCTAATACTTAAAAAGCTCTACTCTATGTTGTGGGTACCAGGTGCTCTAGTTTGTAGATGCTCTAGCTATTGCCCCATCTAGATAGTTTAAGTTTAGAGAAATGCATAGGTCAAGATCATCACCTCTTGAAACAGAAATGCTTATTTCCTAAATAAAATCTATCGCAGCTGTGCTCCCCAGACCACAGATTCAGGGCTGAGTCCCAGAGACTCGGAGCCTCCACCAGTTCAGCTTCAAGCCCTTAACTTTGCTTAGGATTTCTCTGGAGACTTCTTTACTCAGCAGGTGAACGTTTGGATTCATGAAGAATATAAAGGGCCTTTTGCCCATAGCCACCCACTGTGGGGCACTTGCCAGGGAAGAATTTTGACCCGAAGAAGGGGGAGCGAATATTATCCAGGGCTAATGTCTGTTCTTCGGCCTGTGGTTTCATCTCTCCAGCTCAGCTCCTGTGCGGGTCTGTGACAGGTTCATCCCATCTAGACGCAAGCAGCCGGGAAATATACTGGGGTCATCAGCACCTCTTCTCCTCCCTGCCTTCCTCTCCGTCATCCTGTGAGGGGTCTGCTCTGGCTCGTCCTGCCCTAGTGAATCCACCGTGGACGCGTCGGCATTCCCACCCAACCATCCCATTTCCACTTTTATGGGAAATTCTATCCAAGCAGGTCCATTCTGTCTGCACTTCCTGTTTCATTTCTCTCTGAGGAAGAAGCCAAAGAATACAGATTCTGAGGGATATTTAGTCAGAATAAATTATCTCAGTAATAAGATTTGAGAAGATGTACTACCTCACATGAAATCGTAGTCTTTACTCTTCTGCCAAACATCCCATTTCAGAGTATGTGGACTGCCTTCCATGGGCCTGCTGCCATGTTGAGGGTCCCGCCGTAGATCAAAGGGGTACTCCCTCCACGGGTGCCCTGGAGTTAGACAGTCACCTTCAATTCTCACCTGTGTGCTCAGTCCTCTACCAGAACTTGACCTGCCACATAGACTGTTTCGAGTGTTAGCCGAGACCCTATGTGTAAGCTCCTAGCATGGTGGCTGACACAGCAGGAATCTGTCAATAAGTATAACACTTATTTCTTTTGCCTTGTTTCTAGGCAATCTAAGCATTTCTATCAAAACAGAAAATGTGCTCAAATGGTGAAAGAGCATGGCCATATCAGCAGAATGACTCCCATCAAACACATGAAGAATTAGTGGAAAACAAAATATACATATGAATATGTATAAAAGCATATGTATAGAGCACTAAGCATGTAGAGTTTTACTTTCCATTTTATGATTAATTATTGATATTTCCATTTTTATACCAAATTCTGAAGACCTACTCATATCTATTACACGGTGCACAGCTATAATGTTAATAAAGCAGTAGGCATTGCTGTATATGATAAAGGTCTTCCATCTGTTACTCACTGTTTTCCCCATACATTTATAAGTACTTAACGAAAAGCTTGCATTTTCAAACTATTTTTGAATATAGTGAGAAGAACACCATAGAAACAGGAGAGGAATTTACATCCTTTTCTCTTTCAAATACATCAACAATGTATTTTTCCACTTAACCTCCCGTGTAGCTTGAGGCTCGATGGTGTGGGTGTGCACCCCCGCTCACGTTTTCGGTGCCTTCTGTTCCAATGAAAGCAGCAAAAACAACACCGACACTGGGTGACTCCACCATTACAGGTCATGTGGCACACGCCTCCCCCACAAGAATAACATAGGGACTTAAAGATTATGCTGAATTCACCCTTGAATGTTTCCCACTGAGGTCAGTTTCCGTCCCGTTCTTGGTGATCACAGTGGAGGCGTCGGCCACATTCGGGCCTGAGAGTCCTTTCTCCTGACCCAGTGGAGCTGATTTCTCGTTGACGGTGCGAAGGCCACACCCTCCCACCCACTGCGGGGCATCTTCAGGTATCCCCGTGTGCCGAGCTGGAGGTGGACACATTATTTAAGCATCTTGCTTCATGCTTATTTTGTATTTATCTAAATAACACACAAAGTGTGTGCTATGGAACCATACTTACCTATGTATAGGTGATATATATATACATATATATATATATGTATATATATATATGTATATATATATATATTTAAAAGCAAAGATAAAACAAAAACACAAATGTATTCTTTCTCTTTGTTGAACCCTACTCAGTATTCCTTGCAACAAGTTTCTTATTGTGTACCCAGGTTCTTTTATTTTATTCTGTTCTTTCTCCCCTTTTTTGCTTGTAACCATCATTCATAAAGCACAGTGTTTCATTTTATTAAAAGAATGCATCACCCTCTCTTTCAAATATAACACATAACAAGCATCTCTTTGTTTGTCTGGGGGTTTTTTGATAAGCAACCAGGACTTTATTTGTGGAGCTGTACAGAAAGCAAACAGATAATTTTCACGAACAGCATAGGTATGTGTTGAAGTGTCACATCAGCTGCAGAAGAGCCCACTTGTCAAATCTCCCCAAAGAGACCTGCGGCACAGCTCATGGAGGTCCGAGAGCCTGTTGAGGGGCGAAGGGGCTGTTTGCCGGGCGGGAGAGAACAGGAGCTGTTTACAGAGCTGAGGAAGGAAGCACTGTCCCCTCCACGTGCTTCCTGCGAGGTGCTTCAGGGGGATAGAGCGATGCTGGGAGAGGGGTGGTGGGCTCGAAAACACAACTAAGAGATTTAAGTGTGCAGAAATTAAGGCAAAATGAACCAAAGGAAAGTCTTACAACAGCATTCACTTATCTAAACCAGTGGCAGATCTGCCTCACCTAAGTCACACCGAGATCTGAAGAGGCCACACAGAAAGGAAGAGGTGAACCTGAATTTCACCCAACACCACACTTACAATAGCCTAAAATACCAGTTTCAGCATGTTAGTGCTAATTAATAATAATAGTTCATGTATGTACATGTATGTATTCTACATATGAGTTATTAACATTTCTTATGCATTGAAAGTAAACAGATGCCACAAATTCATGCGATCACTTTTATGTACGCTTAAAAATAAGGGATTACTGAGTTACATTGCAGATGGTTGATTTGAGATCTGTTAGATGCCCACATATTTAATCCTATGTGATCATTAATCTGTTCTTTAGTAGTTTGTCTCCCCTCCATATTAATTAATGTTTTATTTTCATTGCATTGATCCATCTCGTAATTCATTTAATTCAGCAGTACAAGTTTGTATTCTGACTTTATATTTTGAAATTTTCATCAACTATCTTACTGATTGTCACCTAAAAAAAATTTAAGCCAGGCCGGAAGGTTAGCTCAGTGGTTCCAGCACCTGCCTCACAAGCGCAGGGTCCTGAGTTCGATCCTCGGTGACCACATACAGTGCTGGGCATGGTGACTCATGCCCACCAGCCATCAATACCACATACCACAGTGCCGGGCGTGGTGGCTCACACCTGTCATCCCAGCACTCGGGAGGCAGAGGCAGGAGGATTGCTGAGTTCAAGGCTTGCCTGGGCTACATAGTGAGCTCAGAGCCAGCCTGAACTACAAAGCGAGACCTTATCTCAAAAAAAATTTAAGCCATAGCTTGAGAAGTGCTATACCTGAAGGGTCATTGATTGAAACCATAACTACAGAAATTAAGATGGTTCTTAAAATGTGATCCCTCTGAAAGTGGTTTATCCCTGTAAGATTGCATGGCCCAAACTCCTTTGTTCATAATGCATTGATATCATTGATAAAGTGGAGACTCAAAACTCTGTTCTAAAATAAAATTAAGACAGTTACATTTATTGTTACTCTGTGATATTTCTAAAAATGAGCAAAAGTTGATATTTTGGCACAAGTCATTTCTGTTTCTCCTGTATATCTCAGTAAATTCTAGCTATGAGTGCAATTAGTTAATTTACCAATTTATAACTTTTTCAATGTGATATTTCATTGACTAATTCCTATCCTAAGCCCATCTTCTCTCTCCATTTACTAAACATTTCCCTTAAATATAGACTTCTCATCATTTTTCTAAGTTTTCTAACCCTATTAGACATTTTATAATATGCATATTTGAGGTTCTAAACCAAATTCAGAAGCTGAGGTCATAATAAGCATTAAATCTGAAGAGCAAGAAAAGTGCTTGAGTTCCTTTACAACTAGATAGTGGGTGATCTTTGGCACATGGTTTAATTGCTCTGTGTCTTGTAGACAAGAATCTTGGTTTTACCCACTGTGAGGCTATTGGAGGAAATATGAGTCTATACCATTATACACAACAGCACCTAAAACCCAGAAGGGGCCTATCTGACTGATACCCAGGTCTAGTACCTTTCACCTTGAGGCTGTGGGGTACTGTCCCATTGTCTTTTATTATTGATTTCAGCATTGATAATGGTGGTTCATATGACCTGAAGACTTAACATTGTCTCTGTATTAGGTACTTTATGTTTCTGATACATTTAAATCAAAATCTCATGAAGCTATTCTGCTCTCTTTGATAATGTATCAGTCAGCTTTCCACTTGGTCAAAATGACTTGACCTGAGAAACTTAAAGGAGGAGTTTATTTTGGCTCACAGTTTTGTTGAGTTCAGTCCATGGTTAGTGGCTCCAGGATAGAAAGAGTATGGTGGAAGAGCCTAGAGTAGGAAAAATGCCCATGTCATGGTGGCCAGGAAGTAGAGTGAGGAAGGAGAAGCCACATTCAACCAGGCTCTACTTCCTAAATGTACAATGAGGCATGAACCCATTAATGTATTATTAATCACTGACGAGTATAGTACTCTCATGATCCAATCTCCTTCTAAAAGCCCCACCACTGAGCAGGGGTCTTTGGGGGAACATTTTAGATAAAAGCCATAACAACTAACTTTGAAACTGTAGCTTGAAGAAATCAGCTATGTTCTTCAGTATGAAGAGCTGGAAAATCCCAGTTGTCTAACTTTAGAATCCAACCTCTGAATGGACTCCATAACATTTCCCTGAAAAAGACCAAAGTAAAGGATAGAAACCACTAATGCTCTGAAGCTCCCCTCTGTTTTCTTTTTCCTTATAAACTGAGATGTTATCTTCCAGTTACTGTCTAATTGAATCTCACATCCTATTTTCACATTATAACCCAGTCTATCATATCATTCACAAATCTGCCATTTTGTCAGTGTTTTTTCATCCCATCTTATTATAGTTTCTTGTAATTTATACTTCTTTTTTTTTTTTTTTTTTTTTTTTTTTTTTTTTTTG
>PVIC010013417.1:0-38109 GCA_004025085.1 Thryonomys swinderianus
CGGTATTATTAAAGCCATCGTAGTCACTATTCTCTTCAGAAACTTAATAGTCATAGTCTAGAGTCCAATCGGTTTCGGAGAAAAGAAGAGATTAGAGATGGAGTCTCCCAAGAGTGGCGCAGAGGATCCCAGCTGTATCTGAGAGCAGGTGTTGAACTTCCAGAGTCATTTACAGCAAATCCTCGAAACAGTCGTAGGAGATGGGTTCTTCTACCATTGAGGTTTGACTGACTAGAGAGCAGAAGTACTGAGGGTGAAGCAGTTTGGCAGGATATACCCAGCTGGTGAGTGGGGAGCTGGATCTGACACTCTAGGCTGCAGGATGGGCAAACTTATCCACCTGGCAGCAGGGCTTTTGCTCTGTTACCACGCAAAGCAGGGGAAGATTGCTCAAACACAACTGCCAGCCAGTTGACGTCTGGCTTCTGAATGGGGCGGGATGAATCACACTCATCAAGGAAAGATCGTTTTTAAGAAGTTACTTGGGAAACTCATGCAAACAGACATGATACAAAAGCTCTATTATCGTATTTCCCCTCAATTTAGAGGAAGTATTCGGGGCCCTGAATGTCATACAAAGTCATGTAGTACTCAGTCATCACAGTGAACACAGGAGAGCAGAGTTCTCAGATGGATGGTGTTTGCAATCCGCCTTGAGCCCTTCCTACGTCAAATCGAAGAAATTATTTTCCTTGATGATACGTGTGATCCAGATGGATAGCTTGGTGGTTCTTTAGCACTTGAACACATCACAACAGACTAAGACCCTGATGATTTGATTTTCTTAGAGGACTGGCATTGCTCAAACAAGCCAATCATCACTAATGTCTTTCTACAAAACTCATGAGTTCAGAGGTCTTTGAGATGAACGGGGACATCTGAAGCCAGAAGACACCGGCTGCCCATCTTCCCCAAGGCCAGTGTGATCGTCACAGTCCCCTGACCAACAGAAATGGAGCAAATGGCTGGCAAAACACTCGCTGTGAATTTCTCCCTATTTAGTATCAATCTCAGAATGTTAGACTAGAGTATTTTCCTCAAGGGCATGTTGTCTCTTTCATGTTATTTCTTCTATTAGTCTTTTATACCCCAGATGATGACTCTGATTTGTAAAGTTCTCAATATTTCTGGTCAAGACTCACTTTCCTTCCTATGATTCTCCTAGACAGCATAAAGGTAGAGGGATGAGGACAGGGTGAGGGCAGATCCCGAGTTTGATCCTCGGTAACCACATACCACAATGCTGGGTGTAGTGACTCACGCCCACCATCAATCAGTACCACATACAACAGTGTCAGGCATAGTAGCTCACCTCTGTAATCCCAGCACTAGGGAGGCAGAGGCAGGAGCATTGCTGTGAGTTTGAGGCTTGCCTGGGCTACATTATGAGCTCAGGGCCAGCCTGAACTACAAAGCGAGACCCTGTCACATAAAACAAAAAAACAAACAAAAAATAAATAATGGGATGAGGTTAATCCCATTGTAAGGAAATCCTGATGTTTGACACACCCAGGAAAATTAAAACTGGTGGTAGAATGCCTCTTTTCTTTAAGGCAGAAGGAAGAAGCCACAACTCCAATTTAGTGTTTTTAAAAACCCACAATTAATATAACATACATATTTATAAGATTTTAAGACGTAATGTTCATAATACATGTTCATAAATATACAAGATATTATAACATGTTTGCAAAAAGCCAATCACCCCAGGGAAAGAAAGGAGAGAAATGAAATTCACTGATTCTCCCTGTGAATATGACCACAGCATCTCTAAACCACCCAGGCCCTGGATGTGTATTTGGAATAATGTGTCCCATCATTCTTTACTTAAGCTCCTGTCCCTCTACTGTACCAACTAGATGGCAAGTACTTTGAGCTCAGTGACAATATCTTGACTATATTCATGTCACTAAATCAATCTACTGAAAGGAAACACTTGCAGTGTGTTATCTCTATTGGATGCTTCACTACCAAACTTTAAGCTAGTGGGTTAATTTTAGCTTTTAGAAAAACAAAGTAAGAATAAGAGTATAGAACATTTTATTACCTAACTGGACAAATAGGTAAACTGGTAGATTTTACGAAATTCAAAGTGAACTCTAAGAAATGTAAGTGGAAGTCTTATGCACGAATCTATAGTAAATGATCACACAGACTCTCTCATCAAATAAAAATAACTAGGTAGTACATTTCCATCTATTTATTTTTCCATCCTCTATTCATTTTCTTATGCAGAAATATATTCAGTGTGTACTGTAGGTGATAGTCCTTAAAGTTATCACATGTGCATAAACAAAACTGAACGCTACCTTCACAAACAATTTAGTCTGCTGGGAAATGATGTTCCTCAAATAATCAAAAACATACCTGCAGCACATACAATATGATCTGTATAAAACTAAAGCTGCTCATTAACTGTTCTCCATTAAAGAGCTTCATCAGAACCTGGACATGTGTCTCGCTGATATACCACTCTTCTCTCCACAGCTGTGTGCCAATCATCCCCCTTTCCCATGAGCCGTCCCCATGTCAGGGGCTTCACTCTACCCTGGGAGCAAGCATTGACCTTTCTTTACTGTTATATTGGCTATGGCGCTGATGATAAACAAATACTTGGGTTTCTTTCAGTTTGCTAAACATCTTTCTTTCCTTAACTCGTGTCACTGGAAAAACAAGGCAGACAAAGGAAATTGGTTGTGAAGTATTTGATAGTCCAGCAAAGATTTGATAAGGCCCAAGAAAAGGCAATGCTCCTCAAATCTTAAATATAAAAAGTTTTTGTTTCCTAAGCACTTAACTGGTGCTTTAAATCTTTAGGGCATTCATCAGTAATCTAAAGCACAAATCTTAGCAAATACTAACTCAATGCAAACTTAAATAGCAAACAATCCTCCTTCATGGTGTCTGCCAAACCATCCAAACGTGAGGCTTCTAGGTGTGTGTAAGGAATGGCATCCATATCACAGCTCTCTGCAGTAGTCAGGATAAAGGCCTGTTATGTTTTAGAGGTGTGTGGATTTATTTATAAATAGCCTAGTTACTCACATTGTCTGCACCTGTAATCTGGAAAAGATTATTTCTTTCCACACTTCAAAGAGTGTCCAGTGCATTTTGAGTTTTTATCACGTGATGTTTGTTTTCAAGGGCTGTGCTAAAGAAGGAACAAAAGCAGTGCAGATAAGGAAGAGAATCTCACTGTGCCACAGTCAGGATGTCAGCAGACTGGGTAACTGCAGAGGATGATGGGGGACTCTCTCCCAGCTCCAGGCGCAGTGCCAGGGTTGTCACTCTGTGGAGAAATAGAGTCCCTGTCCCTGCCCCCAGAGTCACGCGGCCTTCTCTGTGTGGCTGTCTGTCTTCAACACGCTCCTCTGGAAGACATGGTTCTTAGTAGATTAGAACCCAGGCTGGTAGTTCCAATTAAAGATGCCCCTACAAATATGTTCAATTTCTAAATTGTAGAGATTAGAAACTAAATATAGGGATACTTTGGGCACATGGTAAAAGTTTCAAGAAGATGAATATAACTTTTCTACACAGCAAACATTTCCTAACTGGGTATTCACTCTCATTTTATCTACACATGCATCTTAAGACCAACAGACCATTACTGAAGAGTCGCATCCACAAGTTATAAGTTCTTGGAGGAAAAGGAAAAGCGTATTAGTAACAGCTCAAATTATCAAACACATATGGCGTCTCTGGCATTTTCTACATAAGGATGATTCTTTACAGTTTAATAAACTGCATAGTCAGGATAAGGAAAACTTTGTTAATTGGACCTGCAGTACTTAATGATGAACCTTTGGCAAATGAACTAATTTATTTGTTTCAATTTCTTCATCTATGAAGTAAGGACAACACTGCACATCTCTGAATACCAGATGACATATTTCAATGTAGTGTCACACAGAGCACTGATAAATTCTAGGACTGCAGTTAACTCTCCACTATCGACCTGTATTATTCAGGAAGATAATGATACTTAATGATCTCTGACAGCTCAGAGAACATAAGCGGATTAATACATCTTTTTACTATGACTTTTAAAAAACCAAATCGGGTTTAGAATGTGAACTTTGTATACATCAGCCTTGATCTGATTATATAAGGACTTATCTCTTTTTAATGTGTTGGCATCCTGAAGCTGATTTCATTATTTGCTCTGTATGATTCTGTTCTGCAGTTAGTGGATAAAGTCACAGACAGATAACACAGTTTGAGCAGATGAAAAATGTCTTAGGTGTTTTTTTCTAAGCTTAGCAGCATTTTTTGATTGGGGAGTAACAAGCTGGCTCAGGGGTCACAGGCCTTGGGCTAGAGTTTTGGATTGGGTACACCTTTTAGGAGCACTGATTGAAACCCTGACTCCTTTTGAACAAAGGGGATGGAGTCAGGTCTCACATGCATTTTGCTGTCCAAACAGAAAGCCTGTATGAGGTAATGTGACATAATCATTACACAGGACATAGCTGTTCTGCTCACACTAGGGACTCTGTCCATCGGAAGCAAATTCTTGCTGCTGCTCCTCTCTCGAGCTGTTAACCATCCATCAGCGGGTATCTATATCTCAGTGACAGAAAACTGAAGGAATCGATTTTTGATCATTTATGAAGTATATTTTATTTACAAATTAAAAGGCATTAAAGAGATTGCAGGAGGATTCTATGTCAATGGGTAGTTACAAAGTACATAGATCAAATACAAGATATACACATGTATGTAAGAATTGACAAAATTGGCCTACAGTGGACACCTGTAGCCAGGTTTGGAAATGTGCCAAAGGACTATCTTCGTGTTAGAGAGAGTGGATCCAGCTGAAGGTTGAAGCTTACTATACTGTCTCCTGGGCATCTGTACTGGGGGGCCCAAGAGTTCTGGATGGAAGGCTGAAGTGTGTGACAAAGGGCAGTGGTTCACAGCATGGTGGTCAACAAACAGAGAGGACAGGGAGAGCCAGGAGCAGTGTCACATGCTTCCCAGTCAGTCTCAGTGATTGGCCCCCTCTGACCAGGCTCCACCCACGAACGGCACAGTTACTTATGAAAGCAGCAGTGGGATAGCGCATTGATAAGAACGGCTCCTCCACTACACGCTCCCCTTCCAAACACAAGAGTACTTCTGGGGATATTGTAGATCTAAATCATAACAATAACATGGGATGGAAAATAAAATGTTTATTCTTTCTCCACAGTGACATAGTCTCATAAAGCGTGCACAGAAAGATATATGTTAATTAAACAATGTTAGTACAAATAGAAACACTCAAAGGCAATAGAGTTGCAGGAGAAAGGCGACAAACTTGCTTCCTGATTGGTGTCTACTGTAGATACTTACCTATAAATACATTCCAAATTTTATTGTCTCCAATGTGTAAGAGTTGAAGTAGGGTGTGTTAAAGACTGCACACTTGTGCTAGGAACAGGACCCTTGAGACGGGAAGCTATTTCTGAGATGTCACAGTGAAAGTGCAAGGAAACAGAGTCACCCTTTATTCATAAATTACTTAGGCCAACATTTAAAATTTTACCTCCAAGGACCTTTTTTATAATTGAAATAGATACTTTGGAATTTATGTTTGTTCCTTAAATTTTATCAGTACATAAGTTTAATAAGCCATCATTGGTAGTAGGTGATGATGGAAAATTTATATGAGATATGAGGTCGTTCTGGTGTTTAACTGAATAGATGTCATTGGCCCAACAGCTCATAACTTCTGCAGAAAGAAGTTTCGGACATCGCTACATAGAGTCTTGGGGCAGTAGATCTGTATGCGACTTTAATGGCAGGCATGAGTTCTCCTATGTGTTCATTGTCTTTGGCTATACTTTAGGTGACAAAAGCTGAATAAATACATGTGTCCCAATGACAGTAATGTTTTTCATGAGTGTGTGGGTTTATTGTCACACTGTTACTACTTTGTTTAAAAACAACTAAGGGCTTTCGTAAGTAGAGTTGTCACTATTAACTGGCTTTGGCATCACTGAGCACACAGGGTTTCTGTTACTCACTCTGGGACAGGTGATACTTAGAATATTAGCATCTGAACCTAACCCTTTAAAAGTCTAAGAGATTTAGAACAGGAAAATCATGCTTTGGAAGCAAAACTGTGATCATCTCAAAGTGTATATACAGACATGCTTTCTATCACTAGTTCATAACCACAAATCATTATGTTAAGTGAACAAAAACCGGGACTGTGGTAGATGTACTTGTTACCAAGTTATTTAGCCATAAATGGTTCTTGAAAGGCTTTTAAGATGCTTAGCCCAGTGTCTGGGAGTGTAAACATCGTCAGGTATGTTAGGCTGCCTTGAGTTTGTCTCCTCCAGAAAAAAAGAATGCACTAATTCACAAGCTACTGATATTATTTTATTATGGTTCGTTTTCTATTTTATTACTCTTTTGTAAATGTAAGACTTAAAATAATTTCAATAAAGCTTCAAACAGATGTGATATGTCACAGGGTTACAAGTTGGCCACAGAGCACTTGGCCCTCCTCTTTCAGGGTTGTCCGAAGAAGCAGAGGGACTGTAGGCAGGAATCTCTGCTTGGGACTGGACTTCACGTTCCTCATCCAGACAGGGGAAGGGATGAGAAAGGTTCCTTGCTCATCACATTGCGATACTTAAATGAACTCTTATTTGCGGAACGTCAGGACTGTCGCTGAACTAAGAGTGTACAGAAGTGTCCATTAGATGAAATTCAGTCGTAAGCTCCAGAAGCACACGAAAGTACCGTGACCTTAGAGCACCATTGCCAGGAGCACCAGGAACAGTTTGCATCGCATGAGGGTCAGACATTTATATTTATCTCTTTGTGTGTAGAGTTCTGACAAGCTGCTCACCAGCCTTGCCCTTGGGCTAAAATAAATGCAACCTCTTCCATTATCTTTTTTTTTTTTTTTGTACCAGGGATCAAAGTCCAGCCCGTGTGCATCCACGGTTGATGCAGTGCCACTTGAGCTAAATCCCAGCCCCTCCCACTATCTTCAATGACAGAATTTCTCTTAAAGGTGCCTATTTATCTCCTTGTCCTTTATCAAAAAAGGAAAAAAAACAAATATGTTTACCTCTTTTATTTCATAGAACACAGAGTGATCTATCACTGCATTCAACTCAATCTACAGCCCTTTCTCTGTTTAAAACTCACGTGTAACTTTTTATTTCTTTTTTAAAGAGTCAATGCAGTAAAACCCTGGGGAATAGGAATGTATTCACATCTATGTTTTTCATATCATCTCCAAAATCTTCTTTCGATATTCCTTCTCAAAAATGTCCTCTCGTTGTCCATCTCACTAAAATGCCATGAATAAAATAAGGTTTATTAATCTTTTGACTTATTTTCTTATAAATGATAAAAAATTTTTCTTTAGTTTTATATCTTGATATTTCCAAATCAGTTGCTACAAAACTTATAATGATGGTAGAATGTTTGTCAAATATTCATTCTGTAATTTCTTCTTTTATATTTTTGACAAGGATTTTCATTTGTCTACACAAGGGTAAGAGTGCTGTCCTGGTGGAAGGAATGTTGAATAAGCTCCACTGTGTGCTTCTGAGTTTAATATGTTGAATTTCAGTTCCAAATTTTCTAAACTTGTATTGATCTAGTCCACAATCAAGCAAGTTTGTTGCAGATAATTTCGTGAGTTTTATTTTTTTCTTTGGTTTGGTGTTTTGGTGTTGGGGACTGAGCCTAAGACACTGCACGTGATGAGCACATGTTTTAATCTGAATTCTCCTCCTAGTTTCAATAACATGATTTTGAGATTGGTATGAATGTGTGTTTAAAGATGAAAGTGTTATGCAATCATTAGATATTAATCTTATTGTTAAAGGAATGCATATTTGGGCTGGGGATTTAGTTCAGTGGTTCCAGTGTCTGTCTTGCAAGTGCAAGGCCCTGGCTTCAGTCCCCATTAACTACATACCACAATGCCAGGTGACTCATGCCCACCAGCAGTCAGTACCACATGCCACAATGCCGGGCATAATCCCAGCTCTCAGCAGGCAGAGGCAGGAGGATTGCTGAGTTCAAGGCTTGCCTGGGCTACATAGTGAGCTCAGGGCCAGCCTGAACTACAAAGTGAGACCCTGTCTCAAAAAAAAAAAAAAAAAAAAAAGAAACACATATTATAGGGACAGATTAGATCTGTCAAGGGCATACCATGGTTTAGGGTCAGTGGTTATACAATTTACTATGTAAAGATTCACAAATTACCATAAAAATTCCAAAATCATCCAATGTTATATGTGCTGCAGGTGCAAATTGTCTGATAAAAATAAAGTTTGGCCCATATTAATATGCTCAGACATTTAACTGATGCGTTTTAAAAGATTTCTATTTTGATTTAGAAACAGGTGTTTGAAATATATTTGGCAATAAGTTGGACAGTGCTTATTCATGAGTAGCTTAGCATCTTGTGACAGCTGAAGTTAATATTGACCAAACTGAATTTGCATGCCAGGTCCCCGTATTTGAAATACACAGTGATTCTAAAGGTGTCAGTAATTTAGTTATCATTAGCACAAGACTCTCTGGGACATTTTAATTGCAGATCATAATGACAGAACATTTATAACACTGTTCATTAATACATTATTTAATGCAAACCTATGAAAAATTTAATTGCTGTTAAATGAAGTGTACCAGATAACATTCCAAGAGATTCAATTTGCAATAAAAATAGGGTTGCTTAGTGTTTGATATTATGGAGTAGTCTGGAGAACTATAGCACAGAGGAGGGTGTTTTCTTTTAACCTGAAAATAATTTTAGTACCTAGAAGCTTGAGCCATTCATAATCATAAAAATTTTACTAGCATATCTGGTATGGCATAGTATTACAACTATAGCTTCTAGAGGACGATTCTTCCACTGTTAATTAGATATATGATGCTGGGCAAGGTATTTAACCTGCCTGAGCCCAAGTTTCCTCATCTATAAAACTGAGCGATTATATACTACCTACCTGTGGCAGAGAATGTCAATTTTTCAGAGAGAATTGTTTTTCTCTCCAGTAGTCTCTCCAGAGGCTATGTGAACTGGGAATGGTGAACAGCTGCCAGAGGGAATGAGACAAGAAAGATGTACTTCTTGGTAATGCTTGACATCTACTGGATAACAGCCCCCATTCTATTCTCCCCAGTGTCACCCTCCTTCTTCAGCCGAGGTGGACAGAGCTGTCACATCTGCTGATATAACTACATGTTATGTCAGGGGGAAGAAGAGTGTCACAAAGCACCTGTTTATTGAAGATCCCACCTAGCATGGAACCAAGCCACCTTTTATTGGGCAGCATAAGTCATAAACCCTCCAATATGGGCCACAAACTGCACTTGTCATGAAGTGTTTTAGAACCCTCCTTTTACTCCGAAATCCCCGATGGTTTCACTATCAAAATACTCTTGTGTGGACATAACTCCACCTACCATCAAGGGCTCCTTTGTGTTGAAAGGTAGCTGAGGCTTTCCTCGCTGTGTGGTTGGTGAGAAGATCCACTAGTTTTGATTGACAGCTTGTTGTAACCTATCATTCTTCTGAAAATGTCCCTGCTTCTTTTTGGCATAACTCCAACTTCCTTCAAGTTGGGCCAAACAGATTGTGATCTTCTCAAATGAAGGTCACCTCAGGGTGACCATTAATCATAGCGTCAAATCGAGGGAAGTGACAAATGCTGAGTAGCTTAGGGGCACAGTTTTAAGTGTGTTCATGGATGATCGACCAGGAGGCAAGATCCATTTCAAATGTAGGTGTCACAAACCCATAGGCTTGTAGCCAGATGGAATCAAAGGAGAAAGAAGGGAATGTCGCCATCTTGGAAGAACTTTAGTCTTCGCCATTGCCTATGGACATGAGCTCCTTCTTAGTAACTTTGTGGCTACATCCTTGAGTCCCTCACTTTCTAGCTTCTACCATCTTATGCTGAGCAGCTACTGATCTTCAGACTCTTGGGTGTACAGACAGCCAGCTGTAGCCTCTCCCACCTCTGATCCTTTAAACCTAGGTGGTAAACCCCTTTGCATAATTATACACATTTCCTGCTGATTCTGTTCCTCTCTAAAGCCCTCAGTAATGCACTCAGTCCAATGAGTTAAACTTTCCTTTCTTAGACTGAATGCGTCTGAGAAATTCAACATCAATGAAGAACAAAAATTCTGGTGTATACCATATTCATGAATACAATGGAGTATTAAATCACAGAGATCATTCCTATAAAAATCATCAGCCTCTGGATTAGTGCTAAACTATATTGTAATCATTAATGAAATCGTGAGGAAAAATGAAAATAAAGTGAAAATGATAAAGAGATCACAGACAGCCAAAAGGAGAAAAGTCATCATGACTGGTCTATAGACAAGTGAGAGGAGGAGAAGACAGGACGCTGGGTCAGTAATGAGTAATACTTGCTCTCATGTCCCTGGAGTAACACAGAAGAAGCTAAATCCAAGCTAAGAAAGGAAGTGAGGTAAAGAGTGTTTGTACACAGTGCATACATACTCTTTCCCTGACTTTGCTTCTGGGTAAAGATTGAGCTTCAGTGACAAGCAACAGCTTTGGCCTAAATCCAGTACCCACCAATCAAAATGTGCCCATGGATTAGGAAGACCACACAATTCAAAATTGTACCCTAATAAATAAAATACTTAGAAACTAACTGAAAAAAAAAAGTTTCAGGTTGAGCCACTGAATATTATAAAATGATATGGTAAACATGAAAGCAAAATAAAGAAAAATGCCCTTGACCAAAAACTTAGCAGTGTTAATTATTTTCACGACCTTAGGACAGATTTTGTTTATCTCTTTCAGAAGGACTAAGCCTCAGAAGAGGGTAAAAAGAGGAAAGGGGAAAGAAGTAAACAATTACAAATTTCAACCTCTATAAGAAAAATATTATCAATAACATAACGTAAGTAAGGAAATACTAAAGATACTTTTTCACAAGTAAATGAGAAGAGAATCCATATGTGTAAGAGATGTTACTAAGATCAACAGTTAACAAAATATCTGGCTAAAGATACATACAATATATTTACAGTAAATATAAAATAATAATCATAGATCCTAGAGCATATAGAAGTTAGCCACAGGCAAAACAAATTACTTAGAAATAGTGAAACACAGATTAAGAAAACAATGTGAAACTCGTCCATATCAACCTGCTGGCAAAAATGTAAGACCTCTATTAATCACCACATATTTTCACCGCCCTCACTCTGGGCCATGCTGATCAGATCCTTGTTTGATTTTATCCAACCCCATAATGGGCACTGCCCATTGTCTTTAAGTCCCTAAATTATTCTAATACAGGACCCAAAGTCTTTCTGGCTTTAAACGGAAGTGAGATCCCATATAACGCCTGTGTTTTTGTCCTGAGTTTGATCCTCATCCCATCTGCTGGACAGCGGAGTCTTCATGTTGAGCGAGACACAGACGGTGTCTCTCGGGTTTCCTCTTCCTTTTCCAGCGGTCCTGGTCTCTGTCACGGCCACACAGGCGTTCTCCACGCCGGCAGAGCAAACGGGCCCACGGGAAGCCTTTCATTTTGGTCAGTTCGTTCTTCCTTTTGCTCCGCATTCTCCATTTTGCAGAGAAAGTGGTGCATTTCAGTGTCCCCGGGAAGTCACCAAGTCTTCACTTGCATGCCGGGTTCTAAGGGAGAACTTGCCAAATGTCTTATTTTAAAAGTGTGATCTCACCATCATGGCGGCATTTCCTAGTGTTTGTCTTGACTCATTTCTCTTCTGAACACTTGTAAACCTCTTCTTCTCCCCCCCCCCCTTATTGAGCTTATTGGTACCTTGTAGATGTATGTTATGATCCCATTCAACATTGAGAATTTGTACCTATACATGATGTATCTTGACTCTCATTTTATCCTATTCCCCTTTGCTTTTTACAACCCCTATAAACATAATTGTTTTCATCTTTTTCTTTTTTACCATCCATTTTTTTCCCTTCTTTACTTCTCCTCCTCCAAACATCCAGCACAGAGCTATTTTAAAATTTTCTTATTGTATGTGTTCCGTGATAGGTTCCATGTGAAACCTTCTTTTAAAATGTTTTATATGTTAGTTACTGTACCTTCCAAAGTTAAGGGAGAAAATATTTCCTCTGCTCACAGTTTACAGAAGTCCATAGTGGGACAGATGTAAGGCAGGGGGACTGACAGCCGAGGGGCAATAGTTCGTGGCTATAGAACACAGCGAAGGCAACAAGGGAACTTGACAGTGTCTTCTGCCTCTTTCATTTGATCCAGACTACTTAGGGCAGGTAGCACTCACACCCTTAATCCTAGAACTCTTGAGTTCAGCACTGTACCATGAAAAAAAAAAAAGCCCACCTCTTCACATGAGATTTTGGGAGCATATGTAGACCTAAGCCTTAACAGTTTATTGTTGTTTCTAAAAAAAATACTGAAGGGTTGTTGACATGCAGAATATACTCAGTATTTGCTTAAATTGCCAAGTATTAATAAAAATACAGGATAATAAGGAATCAATTTATTATTATATTATTTGTTGCAACCATTTTAAAGTGTGATTTTGCCAAATCTGTTATAGTTAAAGGTGAGTGTACTCAGTGATCTAGTAGTTCTTTTCTAGAGAGCAAAATATGTATAGATAGTCACAGTAGCACTGTGAACAAAAGAGTTGTGAAAAGAGAGGTATATTTCAAGATATATATTAGACTGTTATTCAAACGGAAAATGGGCTTGTCCTAAGACAGGGTAGGAAAGAGAAAATTGTAATGGGGATTTTATAAGCTGTCCCAAAGCTATAGACTGAAGCTAAATTCTGAACGTTCTTATAGACAACAGTAAGACGTTGCATCTGTGACCTCAAAGAAGGGGGACCACTGAGATGTTCTCAGACAGAGTGGAGCACTCTATAGATTTCAGTGCAGAAGAGTCACTGAGAGTGAACAGCATTGGAATGGTCCTGAAGAGCGAGAAAGAACCTCACTCTGCTATAAACAGAGGCAAGAGGATAGAATGAGAAGACCCACGGAGGTCAGAACACAGTCAATAGGGTCACAGATACAGTGGAGAAAGAGGATGCAAGTGTGGCAGCTACCGCCCGGCCTTCACCTTGAGTGGATGAGGTGAGGTTCTGAGTTAAATGGTACCAGACGAGGCTCTGGTCAGACAGGAGGGGGTCAACAGGGAATCAGTTCATTTGGGGTGTGTTGAATACAGTTCTATTAAACCTCTATGCAAAACAGGCAAATGCACAGTTAGATGAAACCGAAAGTAGATTCTGAACATTCTAAATAATCTAGTTCTTATAAAACAGAAACTAGATTCTGAAGGTCAAAAAACAGGTTTCAGTTAAAACATAAATTTGGAGCAATGTGAAAAAAGATAAGTTTTGAAAATGTTCACTCTGCTGGTCTAGGAGAGAATGATGCTAAAAAGCCTCTAAAATAATAGATAAAGGATACACCTAAGATTTTTACAAAAGAAAAAAATCAAATAATTGAGAAAATAATGCCATTTTCCACTTCATAACAGTTTTTTACAACATTAAAATATCTAAATCAAATAACTCTTTATCATTCTACCAAATAATGAGTGAGCTAAAATCAAATTTTGGTAAAGATTCAGGGAAACATGAATTTACCTAGAAATTAGTATATACATTTTTTTTTCCTGGGCTATCTAGTCCTATGTAATGCAATCAGTTCCACATACTATCCACAAAATAGAAACCCCACTCCTGTTATATAATATATGGTCACTAATCCATTAAGGCGTTTATTAAAGTGTGCCATTGTTTTTACAGCAAGGACTTTTGGACAACTTGCAGTTTTTCATTAGAGGAGTATGTCAGTAAAACATAATGGAAGGGCACTACAGTATATTTAGAATACTACGCCACAGTTAGGACAAAGCAAACATACACCTAGTGATATTTATAACTCTTACCTGTTTGTTTGTTTGTTTCGTTTTCTGAGACAAGGTTTCACTATGTCATTCAGGCTGATAATGATCTCACTGTGTAGCAGAGGCTGGTCTGGAGTTCATGCAGTCCTGCCTCAGGCTCCCGAGTGCTGGGATCACATGCATGAGACACCATGTCTGGCTAAGCCTTAAAAATAGATCTTGCTAAGTTTGTTCTCATGATAAAGACTCACAAAGTATTTTACAAGACAGTCGATGAGTACACATGTCCAACACTGCTCAGAAAAAGAGTGCCACACATCTGTAGTATACTCAGTGTAGTATACTCAGATGCCACACACCTGTAGTATACTCAGTGTAGTATACTCAGATGCCACACATGTGTAGTATACTCTTGTTATAACTTGCAGAACCTTGAGAGCTCTCTCAGTAACAGTTAAACTGAAATCAGAGTAGAGTGATTCAAAAAGTAAAGAAAAATAAGACTTATATTCCGAAAGTGAAGAGGAGCCTTTTAAGGAGTTGACTTGCTGGAAAACATAGTAAAGTTGAAAATAATTGCATCATTAATCTCCTAAGACTAGAAATGCTTAGGTGAACCTTCATAAAAGGAAGATCTTAGAAGAGAAAGGGTAGCAGAGAGATTGAACCGTGGGACTATTCAGGTGGGAATTCTGAAATGCTGTAGGGGGAGTATGACTCTAAGTTGAGGAACTTTTCTGTATTGGAATCTGTGCCCAGTTTTGATTTTGCAATAAAGTGATAATTCATGTCTCCTTCTTTTTGTTTTTTTTTGTTTCTGTATTCATAAAAGCAATAAGGAAAAAAAAAAGACCTGACTCACCTCCAGTAAAATGGTGGGTTCAGGACTGGTTGCAGCTCAATGTTAGAATGGTTTCCTAGAATGTGTACGGCCTGAGTTTAATCTGCATCACTGAAAATAAAAATGGTGGATCACAATATCATCTTTCACCTCCAAGTAATTAGCACCATCGTCTTAACAATGCCATTTTCTCCTTGCATTAGCTTTCTCCTTCTTAAAACAAGGCTAACACAGCATCTTGTCCAAAGGATATTTGAGAAAATTAGGTAAAATGATGAATATTGTGTCCTTTGTCCAGTATGCGGAGCATGGTCTGCATTGAATACAATATAGTTGTAAAATGTTCAACCAAAGATGCACCTGTTCTAGCCTTTGGAAGAAATTGAATAAAAGTTAAAAATTGAATGCCTATTAATGACTTTTAAGAAGTGACTTTTGACAAAGCGTGTATTCTAAAGATTTGCAAAATATTTTTTAAAAATGCCATGTGTTTTGAGTTTTAGAAGTTACCTATCTTCAGATAGGATTGAAATTTTTACCTCTCTCCAAGTTTTTATTTTCTTAACAAAATCCAAAGCAAACACACAGTCCGGTCCATGCTAGTAGAGGTGTAGGTCAATAACTCTGAGACTTTAGGAAAAAACAAACAAGCTTAATTTTGAGAGTGGACCCTGTGAATACGGAGGCACTAGAAAGATCTTGAAAGGCAAGATGAAATAAAGCAAGCAGGACAAAGCCTTAAGGTTCCCTCTGGCGTGTCTTTAGCCTCATGCACCTTGTGAGATACTGATACTCTGCTTCTACAGTGGAGAGCTAGGGGAGCTGCCATGAGATGCCCATCTCTGCAGCTGAGTATTTTTACGTATTTGAGGTGGGCATGGAAAAGAAAACTGGCCCAAGAAGTGCAGGAACATTGATATTAAGATGCAAAGCACTAACACAGGATTCCTGGCTAAAGATATTGACCACATAAAGACCTAAGAATTACCATATTGGGCAGAATATTTCCATGGATAAGTTATTTTAAGTTTTAAAAACTGCTCAGAAAGAAGAGGTAGCTTAAGAAGCATCCATGATGTGAGATATTGGTGTAGGCTTTGATGAGATAGAACTTCAACAAGTGGAAATTAATTAGGGAAAAGCCTTCGTATCATACCCAATATTACATTCGTAGCTGTGCTTCTAGGTTTACAGGACTGAAAAAAATACTATCACAATCAGTGTCTGATTTAACATGCAGAAACAACACATTTCAGATGCATACGGAATTACTCATTATTGCTGACTGGTATTATTTAGGATTCATCCCATGGCTGAAGACTCCCATTATAATGACTGATGAAACAAAATAAATAATTACATTCCAGCTACCCCTGACAAAATATGTCTGCTAAGTACATTTTAAGATCCAATCCCCTAATTTTATTACTTGTTAATTTGTAGAAAGTCACTAGTTGTAATAGGTTTTCTTAAAAGTAGTGTAATTTAATATGCCTAAACTGGATAATATTATCATTATTTTTTGAAATAGCTTGAATTGCTGAACTGAAGGAAAGATTTATGACCATGAAAACCTAAAGACATGTGAGTAAAGACTGTCCAGCTCAGTTCATGCATGTAAATAATGGGGTTTTTGATTTTTTAATTGATTTCCACCTGTGTCAATGAAATATAAGCTCTGTGGGGGAAAAAAAAGGCAGTTTTGTGTCTTTGCTTATAATTATGACCCTAATTCTAGTTCAGCCTCAAGCACAATGCGTTTTAATTAAATAAAAGGCACAAATAAACTTCTTTCATAATGCATTAAATTCCTAAGGGACAGGGGCAGAGAGATGCAATTAAAATCCTCATTGCATGTTGAGGATAACAAGGGATAGAAGGTATAGAACATGGGTCAGTGAAAACAATAATGATAAGTAGTTGAGGAAATGTACTGTAAAGTTTGAGCATATCACTGTCATATCTACCTAATGTCTAAAACAAAATATTATACATGAAACTAAATATCATACTAAAACTTATATTATTTTTGTTGTCTTATAACTTTGGTTCAGCCCTGTATTCATTTGAGCACAACAGTTTAGGCTAATAAACTTCAAGATGTCCCTGACTTTCATAATTAGATATTTCTCTTTTATATGCATACGCAGTGCTTTTTTGCCCTGAGATGCCAGCTTTGGATATACTGGCTCCTCTCTCTGTTAGCTCAGAGACCCTGGGCCCTTCAGTTTGTAGTTTTTCCTCCTACTAGCTTGGGATTCTCTCCAAGCACTGTCAGAGGAAAGGAAGTCCTAGCACAGCCCCACGTGTGTTCTGAAACCATCGGTCCTCACCTCTGCTCACACTTCCCCTTTGAGGACTAGAACTCACACACTGCCATGGACGTGCTAACGGGGGCTGAGGAATTCAGTTTACAGCATGTGGCTCCTATTCTTGCTTTGTAGCACAGAACAGAGGCCACAGCACTTTATATAGTAAAATATATAGTAAACGTTTAAATAAATAAGAATATTACACTGAGAGACACATTGCCATGAATCTCCCACAAGACTCTCCGTGGCTTCGAACGCTTCGATCATGCTTCTTGCCACTTTCTGATGCAGTTGTGGGAGCTGTGTCACGTGAGTGGCTTCAGTCCACTGTCATGACTGCCTGTGGGTTCTGAGTTGATTCAGAGTGTTTATGCAAGGTCGTTCTGACTTCGTGGAAGTTTCCTAAGTAGGACAGTGGCAGACCTGGTGAATAAGGCAACAGTGCCATGCTTTTATGAGCCTCTCTTTCTGGAGATATATACTCAATGTATTCAGTAGCAGCATTTTATATGTATATGTATATATATATATATATACATACATACATACATACATAAAAAAAAAATATATATATATATAAATATATGTCATACCTGGTAAAGACACTCATCAAAGAGGAGTTCCAAAACATGGCAAGAATATTGCTCAAAATGTTTTTGAAGCCAAAGAGAATATCTTATGGACCTCAATACGTCATTCACTGTAATAGTTTTTAGAACTTAAACATCGAATATCGTTTTCCAAAGCAATATTTTACACAACTATTTGCATATTCAAGATACTGCAGACGCAAATACTGGACAGCTTGCTACTCTTTAGGTTAACACATATTATAAACCAATTAATGAAATACTATTCAATTAAATCTCCACAGCAGTGACATTAAACCAGTCTCTAGTATCCACAAAAATGCATATTAGTATTGCATCATCTCTTCTTTTTGACATTTGAAAGAACAATCTACATAGTGTCCTAGGCACAAAGTCAGATGCAAGGACAAAGTCCCTCTGTGTTGTATGTAATGTCACTACTGCCTCTAACATAGAGTAAGACTGGCAGCTGCTGGAGGTAACTATCTGACAATTCAGCATGCACAGCTGTATTCCACCTCCCATCTTTCACTGTAACATATGACTAATAGTAGTAACACATGACTAATCTCCCTAGTGATAGTAGGAGCGGACACTATTTATGTCATTTCCTGGTCTCTCATAAGAGCCCAATGTAACAATCTGCGTTGGCTTTCCCAATTACAATGGACATTAGATTTGATGTACAGGGATATCTTAGAAGTCACTTCATGAGCACAAGAAAGAATAACCCCTCAATGACCCGACACCTTTCCTGAACTGTGAAATGAAAACTTAACAATTTTCTTTTTCTCGGTACCTGAAAATCTGCAATTCATTTGCTCCTGTCACTCAGTGTGTACTGACAAGAGCATCTTTATCACGATTGCTGGAAGGCCTAACGGATGAGTGCGGAGGCTTTGCCGAGACAGAAGTCCTTGTGAACTTCCCCAGGGGTAAGCATCGATGAGCAGAAAAGTCAAGAATAAAGCACAGCTCTGCTGGAACCCATGCTGTTCCCTGCTTAACAGACAGTACATCAGCATCTCTCCCAGGCCTCAGGACATCAATAGGGATGTTGCCTACAGTTTTTAGTGTCACCCAAGAGAATATCACCACTCTGTTGATAACTGAAGTCTTTCTAAGGGCAGAAGCAACGTGTAGTCTTGCTGGTCTTAATAAGAATCTCTTTTTCCAAATTCCCTTAAAGGTTGAAATGTGGGCGGCCGCCACGGTTTATGTGCCTCATTTTTATAGACAATAGAAGATTTTCACTCCCACAGAGAAAGTTGGAGGGCATGAGATAAGATTTATAGCTTTTGTCAAGCCAATGCCTAAATAGTAATTTTGCTAATAAACTGAAGAAATAATGTAGTTAAGAAACCGTAGGCCACTTTGAAATGCACAGTGTTCCTTTAGGCTTAACTGCTGAATAATTGCAAGATGATGGACAATTTCTTTTACTAAGAGAATTAGAAGAGAAAGAAATTCAATTTAATTCTGTTTGATTCAATGCATATTTGTTTAGGATTGTGAAAAGTGTATGGAGAGAGAACTCTGAATTGCTTCTATTCAAAAGAACATAAATCTTAGGAAGCATTATAAAAATATTTTAAAACATATTTAGTTAAGAGGAGATTAACTTTAAGGATGTGTGTGGGCTGCATAAAGCACACCAAGGTATCTGTTCTGAATGGCAAGATAAATCTTCATACATGAACAGATGACAAGGGGGACAGTGCCATAGAACAAAGAGAGTTACATTTGCAGCTTGAGAAATCAGCAAAAGCAGATATGTAGGAAAGGGAAGAGAGTATAAGATTTTCCCAGGAAACAATGAATGAGTGAAATCAGCTCAAAAAAGAAGCATATGAAGAGATGATGGGAAACCAAAGGGATTTTGAAAGTTGGTTTTCAAAAGAAAAGTCAGGTTCATGGATTCCACTATGAGATATTGTGAATTATAATTTGGGTATTATGAGGGGTTCAGTTTAGGTATTGAAGATGGTATGAACTGATACACACACACACACACAGAGACATACACACATTACTTATATTAATCCTCTCATGTATCAAGGCTTGACATGGAAGAAAGGTGATAAAGCTACAAAGATAAACTAAATGTCATTGACTGTACTGAGGCCCCCAAACATAAGACAAACACTTTCTACATTAAAGCCAAAGCTCATGATTTTGAAACGATTCATTCTATGTCTCCAGAAATCTTTCATACTCAATCTTTTGTTGAGCCACAAATATGGGCTTTGAACTATTGGAGAAGTCTAAATTTGGAAAATGCTATAGGAAAGCGTAAAGTTTTAAGTTTAAAGTAGCTGACCACTTTCAAGTCTTAATTTAGGTGACATTTTTTTCAGCTAGCAAGGGTGAAATATCAGCCTGATAATTAGGATAATGTCATACATTAAAAATCATAGAAATACAGCAATGACATACATAAAAATCATAGAAAAATAGAGGAAAATAAAAACCTCACTTTCTTTCAAAAACACATTCTTGTCTACGAAACTTATTCTTCCATTCAGATACTCAATAGGTTTGTAAGCTATGGATTGATTTCATTCTAGCCAAAGACTTTTACTCAATTTTATATTTTATTGATTCTTTAAGAACCAGGCACCTTTTAAAATTCTGAAAGCTCATAGACGTCTGGGCTTTTTCTATTTTCTGTTTATTCTTCAAGATAGGACACATCGTTTTCAACTCATCTTTTTCTTGTACAACTTGTCAAATACACCCAATAGAAAATACCATGTAATATTCTGTTCTCACTTTATTCCTTTTCCCTAAAGATAAAAGTTTATGTGAGATAAAAAGTCATATTAAAATCTTGGTATCACACTTCTGGTTTGGACAAAATGGAATGAACCTGTTTTTTCCTTATTTTTGTGCTCAATACAACTATAACCCTACCTAGAACAAAAAGGAAAAGAGAACTCCAAAATGTGCTAAGACATGTGTGAGGAGAATTGGAACTCCAGGACAGGGGAACCACACAGCCTCAGGGCCTGCCAAGTCCCTCTCCAAAGGGCCAGTGTGTCCAGCATTTCCGGTCCCCTAAGGGCAGTCCAGGAAGACCCACTCTTCTCTCAGGGTAGCATGAGTCGCTCTGACACCAGATGAGTCTGTCATCGCTAACAAGCAAGACTCAGTGGGAACCTTACCAGAATTATGGCCAACGGAAGAATTCTTCCTTGCCAGGTCTAAGTTCTTGTTTGACTGACAGACTCTCAGGCTGGCTGATGAAACTGGAAAAAGTGGTCCAGGTACATCATGTGCCCACCTACTGCAAGCTTTTTTCCCTCAACCTCTGAAGACCCTCCTCCAACATCACAAGTCACAGAGGCGATAGGAGTAGCCACACATGGAGATCAGACACAGCCTCACTCCCTGACAGGCACCTAGAGGCCTGACCTCAATATTGGCAGAAGTCAGTGGAATCCACCAAGAGGCATCAAATAAATCAAGAAGACATAAAACTTAGTACCGAGGCTCTAAAAATTAAACTGTCATCGGCACAGTAGCTCAAAGGGTGAAGACAACACTCATATGCTAAATATAAAAAGGGTGATTATCTATTAAAAGTAAAAATACAAAACCTGAGTCTCCTATAATAATACACAAACTATTGAAGATACAGTAAAACAATTAGTTATGCCAAAACAAGGTAATTGCTATTATGTGTCAAAAAATAATCCCTGAGGCCAAACAGTGGGATCAGTTGGATAGGGGAGTAATCTTGCAAGAATTTGACAGCAGCCATAAAATGTGCTGGGGTAATACATTATCATTTTCTGAACCAAATGAGAAAAAATACAGAAAATCTCAGGAAAAAAGTAGGAGTTTAAAAAGTGATTGATGGAAACTATTGAACCAAGAAAGTAAAATAACCAAATTAAACCACTGAAACCTCCTGTGGGTACTTATATGTAAAAAGACACAAAGATCAATTTGTGAATAAGAGGAAAAAACATGGAATAGAAAGAAAAAGGAACGCACAAATCCAATATTTACGTTATCAAAGTCCCCTACAAAATGGGAAATTGAGTGTGAAAGAATATTTGAAAAAGTGATGGCCTTGAAATACCCCCAAATCTTTTGAAATAACAAATGTAAGAATCTAAAAAGTTGGTGAAATTTCAGAAACAATAAATCTGCAAAATTAATTGTGCATATACGAAATAGATATTCACAAAACCAAGTTTTGAATATATGAAACAAAAGCTCACAATGCTTTAAGGAGAAATAGCCAGATCTATTGCTATAGTTGGGGAATTCCATACACACTCTACTCTTAATATGATTAATCACAAAGATATAGAAACTTGAACTCAGTCCAGAAACAGCATCGAATGGTCTTGTAAGGCCCTGCCCAAGAACACCAGAATGTGTTTTTTCAAAAATTTTACAGAATAGAAATTGAGATAGAATAGCTTTGAAAACAAAATAAGCTTTAAAATTTAAAATAATTCAAATTGAGTAGTATGTTTTTTTTAAAATAGACTCAACCCAAAAACATATAACATGAAGACAATAAGAAATCTATAAATGGGTGAAGATAAAACACATTTCCCTGTATACTATGGCTTAAAGAGAAACTCTCAATAAAATCTTTTAAAAATATATCATTGATTAACAATGTCTAACTTCTCTCAGTGTTCATTTCAGTTCCTACATACAACATCAAGTAACCAAACTATAATCTACTCAATCTATCATTCCAATGTGGTTATTGGATTTAGTTGATTCCTTGTGACATAATTCTAGTTTATTTCTCAGTAATAGATTAACAAGATATATTCTTGAATTTTTCTTTATAATCAAAATAAATTAACCATTACTTATAGAATACACAAGAAGAGACTCCAAACATAGCTTTTTGTACTTTGTTCTTATAAATGTATTAAATTGAAATTATATATATATATATATACTTTTTCTATTAACTAAAGCTTGGCCTGAATAATTTGAATTACTAACTTTCAATCTATAATCCTCATGTGAGAAATTAAGAAAACAAACTCAGAATGAAAATGAAAGTGAAAACTATTCCACGAATTATGTATTATTTTAAATATTATACTATGCATGATTAATAATACCTATTTTTAGTTAAATATAAATCAAAAGAATTTCAGGGAGAAAATACATTTCAGGAAGATTTTTAAATTCATATGGGACAGTATTTACCTTTGAGATAAAATATTTACCCTTGAGATAAATATTTAGGTTTTTCTGGTCTAAACAATTTTAAACTATGAAAAATAAAAAGAAAAGGGTTAAAGAAAAATTCTGTTTTTGAGACTGGTAATACATATGTTTGCCTTATTAATCAGCACTACATTTTATACCTAGGGTTAAAAATTCTGAGACACTTTAATTGTTCACATAAATCCTCTGTTGTCCTTTTGTTTGGTGTTTAACAGTTGCTTCTATGTGCTGGGAAGCTGTTTATATATATTTCACTCTCCTCTGGCTTCATGCACCTTGGAAGCAGAGTGCAAAAACTCATCCTGTTTTGGAGAGCTTGGGAGAATTCGTAAATATGAAATCCACAGATACAGTGTGTTGGAGCACATGACTGATCTGGCTAGTAATGTAATCCTGATATCACAAAGCTAAGCTCAGGCTGACTTTTGTGAATGTCTTCATGTCGATATCTATGAGCATCTTTACCCAGCCTCCTACATATCCATTTTCACCCCTTTCCTAGTTCTGTCATTAAATATATTCATTAAGAATACAAACAGGACAGTTAGAGAACACTGTGCAGATGAAAAGGCAATATTTCTTGTTCAGATGCCTCTGAGTTAAGACAGAAATAGGAAATCATTTTTATGGGACAGATTTATAGTGTAATATTCCCTTTTCTTGAGAAAATATTTCTGTGAAGAACAAATTTCATGTCTGTAGATAGAAGTGAGCTGATGTATTTTTGGGAAAATAAAATTAGTGATGCCTAGAGACAACGCACTCGATAAGTGAACACTGAAGTAGCTGCAAGGAAATTTGAACAATCCTCTAATTTTGAGTTACATGTGGTATTATCTTGATGGAATGGCAGAGCTTAATCACATTTAAGGACACAAAAATGGTGATATGAGAAAATAAAAGAAATATGTCCTCTGAAATGCGAATCGGAGGAATTCAAGATACTAGGTAGTGAAAGACGAAGTTTATTCTATGATTACAAATTGTTAACAGATGTAACAGGTAAAACGTGTCTATGAATGAACATTGATTTATTAAATATTGAAAACAAATATTAATACAATTTAGGAGACATAAAAATGGATATATATTATTTAAGGTATTCAATATCCTACTTGCATCAATCAATAGATCATCTGGATAGATATTTAATAAGTAAACAAATACCTGAACAATTTCCTAGAACAATCTGATTTAACAGAGATATATGGAGCATTAAGTTCAATTGTATCAGATAAAATATTTTCCTTAAACACAACCAGAAAATTACTAAGGATAGATTACATGTTAGGTCACAAAAGGAGTCAAACCAAAGATTAGAATATTAAATTCACATTAGATATCTTCTAAGATCACATTAATCTGAAACTGAATGTGAAGAATGAAAGAAAAAAATGGGAAATTGTAGTTATAGAACTCTGTTCAATTGAAGAAGAAAGTAAAAAATAAATTTTAAAAATCTTAATTAAAAAGTGGAAATAAGGACCAGGGATTTAGCTCAAGTAGTACCATGCCTACTGTGGAAGCATGAGAAAGACTTTGATCCCTGGTACCATAAACAAACAAACAAACAAACAAATAAATGATTAGAGAAATAACTAACTAAATAAATAGACAGACAACATACCAAAATGTATTACATGTAAATAAGGGCAATATTAAGAAGGAAATTTACCCCACCAAACACCATCATCATTAAGAGATATTATTTCCAGCACAGCAACCTCACTTAACATTTCAAAACAAAAGAAAAATAAACTCAGTGTTAGCACAAAGTGGTATAAGAAAGCACAGTGGTATAAGAAATGGTGAGTTAGAAAGTAGAAAACAAACAGAAGAATGCACTCAACAAGATGAAAAATTGAAGGATCTGGGTTTTTTAAAAGTCCTTTATATATTCTATATAGTAGACCTTTGAGGAGCAGCTGGCAGGATTTTTTTTTTCCAATTTGCAGGCTGCCTGTTGCTCTGTTGGTGGTTTCTCTTGCTGTGTAGAGAAAATTGATTCTTTCTGCTAGCTCCTGTGCTGTTGAGGTTTTGTTCATAAAGTCTTTCCCTTTGCTAATGTCTCCAAAAGTTCTACCTAACATATCTTTTGGCATGTTTTGTGTTTTGTTTTAATATTCACATTTCTAGTGAGCTTCTCCAAATTTAAAGACCCAGTCCAAAAATAGGCATCTGAAATTTACAGACATTTCTCAGATGAAAAAGTCAAGTCAGTACAGAAACATCTGAAAAAAATCTTCAACATAACTGGCCCCTTGTGAAATGTAGATGAAAACAACACTGAGATTCCATCTGGCACCACAAAGAAGGGCTGCTATCAAGAAATCAACCAGGAACCATCAAATGCTGATAGGGCTGTAGGGAAAAAGAACCCTTCTCCTCTGTGGGTGGGAGTGGAGACTGGTACAACCACTGTGGAGATCAATGTGAAGATTCCTCAAAAAGTTAGGATTAAGAGATTTCATTTGATCCTGCTTTTTCCCTGCTGAGTATATACATGAAAGAATTAAAATAATCGTATCACAGTGACATATGTGCATCCATGTTCAGAGAAGCTCAGTTTGTGATAGGTAAATCTTGGAAACTGTCCAAATGCCCCTCAACAGGAGACTGGATAAAGAAGATGTGTTTCTGTTTTAGTAAAATGTAGTATTACTCAGCCATAAATAATGATAAATTTGATAAATGATAAATTTATACTTAAATGGATGTACCTTGAGGACATGCTCATAAGTGAAATAAATAAGACACAGATATATAAGTACTGCATCATTTCTCCAGTATGAGAAGCTAAAGGTGTAAATGAGGTCCAGAATGTATGATAGATATTGTGAAGAATGAGGTCCAGAATGCATGATAGATATTGTGAAGTAGGAAGAAAATGCTCAAAGCAAAAAGGGAAAGGGAGTAGGGGAAAATAAGAAGAAAAAAAATTGATAGCCAAACAAAAATAGAAACACAGTTTTGGTATAGAGGGTGTTGGGGGTAGTAGGGTGGGCAGTAGAAAGGGAAAAAATGAGAATAAAGATGTGTCATGTACAGGTACAAACTTTTAATGTTGAATGTAATCAGAATGTCTATATAAACTGTACCAATAAGCTCAGTTTAAGAATAAAATATTACAAATTGCTTTGTTAGAAAACACATAGTTAGGGGAAAATGTGGCCATATTCAAATTCAAATAAATATAATCAGACATTATAAATAATAGAAAAAAGGGAGATAGAATTTTCCATAAAGGAAGAGAACCATGAGATGGAAGAAGGGGGAGCAGTTAGTGGGAGATAAAAAATAAAATGTGTTATGTACATGACTTATTCCGCCAATAAATGTAATAATTACATATTACAAACAGTACCTAAAATTATGTTTAAACAATAAAATCATAAGTGAAACATATGATAACTATTAGAACACAAATAAAATGGATTGTTAATACTTTGAAAAATTATAAATCAACAAATTGTACAAGGTAAACAAAAGTTATATGTTCTTAGAAACATTCCACCTAGCAAAAGTAAATCAGTAAGAAATAGAAAAACCAAAACATGCTAATTGTGATTTAGATTTAAAATGTCCCCTGAAAATCTCATATGTTTAAGAAAGGATTGGGTCATGAAGGCAATTGGTATATTCATCCATTAATGAGTTCAGTAGTGAAATGCGTTGTTAGGTGACGGGGTGAGAATGTGACGGGTACTTGGAACGTGGTCTGGAAGGGTGTTGTGTTGTCCAGGGCTTTTCTCTCTCTCTGCTTCCTCAGACTTTCTCCATCATGCCTCGCTGTGATGCTCTTTCTGCCTTCGTTCCAAAACTATGGACTGAATCCTCTGAAAACCATGTGCCCAAATTGTGTATCAGGCATTTTTTCTGAATGACAGGAAAATGAGTAACAGAGACGTAGATAATGCAAGTGTTGTCCTTGCTTGGATTATACCCACGTGTGACTTAGAAACCCTTGGAAGTGAGGTGTGGAAATATTTGGAGAATTTGGGAGATACAGACGGAGAAACCCTACAGTACTGTACATAAGACCAGATGGGTGATCACGGTGAGAGCGCAGGTGATCAAAATGATGGTAAGAAACATCAGCATCAAGTATTTTCAATTGAGGAGGAGAACCCCATTGGTCTAATCATCATGTATACTACATTTTAGTAGACATTGTGTCTACAGTTTGCGAGGTCCAGGGACATCACCAGACAACGAGATTAAGGGAAGTAGGAGGAGTGACCTGGAAGAGGAAATTCAAGACCATGCAATGTTCAAGCAGTGGTGTGGGTATTTCTGTCTTCTGTTAACCAGATTTGTAGTGAGAATCAGAGGAAACGAGTAGAAAATTTTGAAAAACAAGTTTTGGGGAATACTGTGTTTTATGCAAGTTGGGGCCTTAGGACATAGACCAGCACCTTTAAAAGAATAAGTAGTTTGTTCAATGAAAAGAAGAAACATGCTCTCAGGTATCTCAAGAATCACTCAGACCTCCCCCGCTGGAGGCTCAATGATAAACAGTTGTAACTTTCTTTGGAGAGGGCCTTTGGCATCCACGCTTGAGAATAGCCTCCTGTGAAATCCCTACCCAGGATTCATTTTACCGAGTCCACTTATTTGGTGGTAGTCTGGTCCATGGGACCTGGCTGCTACTGCTACTGCCAACACCCCTTGTTTCCTGTTGCCCTTGCGAAGCCCTTTAACCAGAACAAAGAAGGCAAGAGCGTGTGGTCAGCAGGCTCCTCATGCTTGCAAAGTTTGGAACAGATGGGCAGGCAAGAAGTCACTGAGAGGGCAGTGCATAAAATTGTGGGAACAAAGCCGAAGGTGCACTGGGGAGCCCAGGAAGTTAGAGATGCCAGGACTGTGAAGAACCGCTTGATACGGGTTGTGAATGAAAGCAAGCTGAAAAAAGTGGTCCTTTGGGTTGCAGCTGCCGAGGCTGTGGAGGGGACTCACCTAAGCCCCTTGGAACTCACGTTCTTCCACTGTGTACCGGGAATGCCACGTATGGAGGTGCAGGACTTCATCTTTGATCTGTTTGTTAGGTTTCAGTGTCACTTTGATCTGATTCCTTTCTAATCCCACTTTGCCACAGGACTACTTATTTTGTGCCATTGTAGTCTGGAAGTATTTGACCTTCTCTTTGATTTTGACAGGGACTCCCAGCAGAGAGTTTCCCATGAGTTTCTGCAAAGATTTTAGACTTGGATTTTTTCTGCAGTGCTACAACAGCTATGACTTTGTCAGATTTTAGAGCTGGATTAACATCACTGGGTAGCACCAGGCAACACATTTGTTTCTGATTATGGCAGCACTGATTATGCCAATTGTTATACTCACAGATATAATTTCAATCAGTCCATTCTCCTTTGCTTAAGATTTGGTCAGACCTCAGTTTTTTTGTTTTATATCAACCACTTTTGTATGGTTCTTATTCAGAAGCTGTTGTTTGCTTTTGATCTTTTTTTCCTGGTGAAATTTAATAAGTTTTGTTTTTTTTATTTTACTAGTTTGTGTTTATTTTACGTGAAAAAGAATATAATTTTGTGCTACAGTCTATCAAAACTCTTGTCATAACTATATAAGAACTCAGTGATATACTTTTACAAAATAAAATGAACATATTTGAGACCCTGAGACTGAATGGGAAGTTCCAAAAGATCTACAAAGAAAAAACTCAAAAAGAGAGAAATATTAAGATATCAGAGAGGGAAAATCTGTGTTAAGTAAAAGAAAAAAAGAGACATATTTTATTGTTAGTTGTTCCTAACACAGAAATGGTAGAACTTGAGAGAAGAATCAAACAAAAATTATCAATAATAATTCTATGAGTGTTTGTTGAAAAGTTGACCAACATCTCAAGCTGTAAGCAAAAAGTTAAGGTTCAAACATGTGGAACTTGTTTGTTATTTATTCAAAGCAAGGATATTAAAAAACTCCCATTTTAGATTGGGTCTACTAGACCAAATAATTAAAAAATAAGGGATAGAAAAACACCAACCAAAATGTACATCTCTGACATCTTTATGATTATATTTAGTGATTATGTCTGTATGACCCACAGGAGAAAGAAAAGCCTCACACACTAGTGTGAAGTGTAGTGCCCAATGAAAAACAATAATTTAAAATCAGTTCATAAAGAGACTATTACTGTACAGACTGTAATGTTACATTGTATAGTGAATATTCTAAAATATATGCTACACCAAAAAACTATGAATATATTTAATACAATCATTATTTTTATATTTTATAGTACATATTGGAACCTTGAGTTACAAACTCAAGATTTTTATGAGGGCTAGTTGTAACTCAAGTTGATCAGGTGAAGACTCACTTTCCTCTATACATTCTCTTTCCTATATTCAGGCAGGTCTCAGTGTCCTTGTACAGACACATTGTAATGTTCCTTCTCTAGGAATCATTTTGTTTTATCAAAGTATTTCTGCAATATAATTTCAAACCTGGAGCAATTAATTTGGAATCAGAAGAAACTTAGAATTGCAAAAATATTCCGAGCAGCAAAGCAAGGCAGGAGCATCACAGTTTGAGATCTGAAATTATATTGCAGAGATACTATGATGAAAACAGCATGGTACTGGCAAAGAAAAAAAAGTATCAGTGTAATAGATTAGAAGATACAGAAACAACATGCAACACATTCAGCTACTTATCTTTGACAAAAAGACCAAACACCTTCACTGAAAGAAAGAGGAAGAAACTGGCTTCTTCAATAAGTGCTGCTGCAAAAAGTGACTTTCCATGTGTGAAAGAGTAAAACTAGATCCATATCTCTCTCCATACACTGAATTAAGGTTCACGGGGATCAAAAATCTAAAGATTAAAGCAAAAGTCTTTTGCATCTGACCCATGACTTCTCTGAAATTATTGAAGCTTTGACTTAGGCTTTGGTTATTCGTGATCCTCAGTAGCAATTAGGTAGGTCAGAGTACACTACTGGCCCACGAAGGAAAGAAAGTCAAAAAATAAAAGGAAGAAAGAAAACAAGATACCAAGAAAGAAACACTCCACCAAACAGTGGGACCATCAAATCCCCTGTGTCTTCTGCAGTCTTCATCTGATGTTTTCTTAATGTGGCAGCTGCCTTTTAATTAGCAAAATTCTTTTTTTTTTTTGAGACAGGGTCTTGCTTGTAGTTCAGGCTGGCTCTGAGCTCACTATGTAGCCCAGGCAAGCCTCGAACTCAGCAATCCTCCTGCCTCTGCCTCCCAAGTGCTGGGATGACAGGCGTGAGCCACCACGTCTGGCACTTTGATATGTGGTATTGATTGGTGATGGGCATGAGTCTCCACGCCCAGCATTGTATGTGGTTTCCAGGGATCGAATTCAGGACCTTGCACTTTTGAGGCAGGCGCCAGAACCACTGAGCTAATCCTCCGGCCCATTAGCAGAATTCTTTATTGTATATGCATCCTGAGGCTTTCTGAGAAAGGGACATGGCCTTTAAAGTCTGCAGAGTAGATAAATAAGCAAATATTTCCTCAGACAACATTTCCCCACATGTACTCATATACTGGATTGGGATTCAGAGATGATTTAAGCAACCAGGTCATTTACCTGCCTGCTATGATCTCCAAGGTCAAAGATGTTCATACTGTAAAGTACTAAATGGAGAAATGAGGCTTTGAGAATTAATTAGCCAGTAACAAGTGAAATATAAGAAGATTAAAAAAAAACCTCAAGATAATAGTCAAAGTTGCTTTGGATCCTCCCAGAAGCAAACCCTGAGACTAGATATGAGGGTCAGGATTTTGGAACTACTCATCTAGCAAGCTAGGGCACTAGGGAACTGAGATTAGAAAGCAAAGGTGGCCAGTTAACATTGGCAAAATCGTTCAGCAGTCAGTGTGGGCAACAAAAGAAATATTCTCCTAGACAATGTTGCAATACAGCTCAGCTATCCCGAGGAAGTATGAAGGTGTAGAGAGGCTGTCAGCTATGTCTTGTGTGTCTGGGTGGAAGCTGCGTGTGTTTCTCTGCAAAGAAAGGAAAGAAAAGAATTCTGTGATTTTTTTTAAAGAAAATAATACTGCTGTTTTTCTTATAGAAAGGAAATGCTTTTCTTTCTCCAACATCATGGAGAGTTCAAAAAGAATGATGAAATCCACCTAAGTGGGTCGTTGCTTAGAGTCAGGCAGCTTCTCCAGAATACTGTTCTGGGGTTTTGCAGAGCTGGGAGGGAAAGCCAGCTTGTTTTGGCCTGCAGCATGCTTGAGTGTTGAAGGGAGGATAATTGAAGGTGATGAGAAAACATGCATAACATAAATAAGAGAGAATTTTCAAGCTTCAGATTTACTGAGCCTCTAACAGATGAACCTGAAACGCATCCCCGGTACATTTCACACTGACAGTGGTTGGATATTTCAGGCCAATTAGACAAAGGCAAAATCATGGCCTGGAGATTTGAAACAGAGTATTCTTTTTAAAAGCACAATGAATCCGTGCCAAACAAGCCAGTTGGAAAAAGAAGGAGATGACAGTTGAATCTGATTCATGGACAAGGGTCCTCTATTTCTGTCGGTTCACAACTCTATTTTGTAGTTGTTTAAGTATGTGGCAAAAGATTCAGATCTACTTATTTATTCTTCAAAGGAATTTGAGTAATTATTGAGACTGCTGTTTCACACTTGGAGAATAGACTCTACAAAATTTTATACATGTGGAAACCACAACTGATGCTGTAGACATTATTCATGGGGCTCATTTATACTTATTTATTCGATTTATCTATTGACATATTTATTTGTTTGTTTGTTTGTTTAGTGGTACCAGTTTTGAACTCGAGCCCTTGTCCTTCCAAGTTAGTTAAGTGGTATCACTTAAGCTAAATCCCTGGCTTGATGTCCAGTATCTAGAACTCTGAAAATAAAATTATTTCTCTCCCAACAACCTCGAGACACAGCCATTCTTCTCTTCTGCTTTATAAAAGGGAAAAATAAATGAAGATTCAATACACCACAATGTACAAGTGACATTTCTTATCCGGCCTCCCAGTGAGTTGCTGATACATCACTGATACTGAGCTTGTAACGTTCTACTAAAGTTATTGTTTTTTATAGTGGTCAAAGCATTTTACATTCTTTCCAGTGATTCTTGGCCTTAGTTTAACAAGCAACTATATACATTAATTCATCACTTGATTGTGCAGTAAGTCAAACATTTTAGGAATGCTGTTATAAACAGTGGGTCATATTTATAAAGATAAATAACTTGGAATTCTGACAGAACTTTTTTTGAGATATCTGCAATGATTGGTCCTTGCAGCTTTGATTAGAATTGTTGGCCTAGGGAAAAGAAAGCGCAGTTACATAAACTCTGCTTTAATCTTGACTTTAGTTTCTGTCCTTATAATTGGTAAAACAGTACCTTTGTTACAAGGAAGGTTGAAGTATTCTGTGGAATGATGCACATACAATGTTTTAGTACACTTACACATATAAAATAATGAACAAGTAATACATATTATCATTATTCAGCATACTCTTGCTATTATGATCAGTAGCAATTATTTGAGGATTAAATAGGTAAGTTTTTTTTAAAAGACGAAAAAATTCTATCAGGGATAATATTAAGGTCACATTGATGATTTTTTTTCTGTTAGCATTCCTTTCATGGTGAATATAATAGCACATAGTATGCCGTGCTAGAAACTATCCATCTCTGGTTTCTTGAAACTGTTCTTGTATTGACCAAGGGGTTTCCTGCGGGCTGCAGGCAAGACTGATTTCAGAATGAAGACCTCCCAGTGCCAATGCCCAGCTGTTCTATCAATCCATCCCTCCTTTCTCCATCTTAATGATAAAGGAAGCAAACCACAGAAGGGTTGCCAATAGACCGTCAATGTTTCAAAGTCCATAGAAACTGACAGAAGCATGACCACTGTCTGCTTAGTTGCTGATATGTTACAGTCTTCAAAGAGGCCTGGAGAAAATGCACAATTACTTAAATAAGGTAAGACATAACAGTAGGTAGATACTAGGTAGTGTCCCTATTCATGGTTATTTAGAGATGTTTGACTTCACCCAGACACTCATGTTCCTTGATCACTGATTCATTCCCTAACCTGTGAATTTGGGGTATTAAGGACATTCCAGCCGGCTTTATGGAAATCTAATAAGAACTGCTTTAAAAATTGGTGCAAATAGAAAAGGTCATTGTGAACATCGTTATGCCCAGTTTAACGTAGGCTCAAATGAAGGAACAAAGATAAAGGAAAGCATTGACTGAAGCTGTAGTTCTCCAGAGACTGATTAGTCCTATGGGGTAATTATAAGGATCAAGAAACTGAGGGCCAACAGTCTTCCTGACCTGGACCAAAGTCTACTCCACATTCTGTCATCTCCTACATGCTAGTTTATGAGCCACACTAGGTCACCTGCAAATGTGGGTGGCACAAGAGACATGTTTCCATGTTCCACGTGGTCATTTTGTGTAGAAGTAAATGGAGAGTCAAAGCAAGATTTCCGGGTTCAGCTTTGTGCACAAAGTCATGATGAATATGATTTCATTTAACTGGCCACTAAGTTCAACCATACATTTCTAGCCAAAAGAAACATTTCAGGCTCCTACATAATTATAAACCAGTCACATTTCCACAAAGCCATGATTAACTATTCAAATATATAACAAGTGATTTTATTCTAAGAGCAATTCAGCTAATTATATCACATTAAATATTAGAAATAAATTAATTCTAAAGCAAAATATATACTCAAGAATTTTATGTAACAGCTTCAGCCTAAATATTTAACACATATGAATTCTTTGATGGGGAGTATGTGGCAAATGCCCACTTGGGAAAAGAATCAACTAATTATGTGATAACTGTTTTTGTGTCACTTGATTCAAGATCTGGAGGAAATCAAACGAGCATTTTAGGATCAACTCTAAAATAGATCTATATACCTTTTAAAATTTTGTTCACTCGTTGTAATTTAAAATATGTGATCTGTATTACTTTTCTCCACATATATCCAAATTGTTAGTTGTAATTGTCTTTCTAACTGACAAATAAATCACAGATATATTTGTGGTGTACAACATGAATTTATATATATATCTGTAATTATAAAATAGCTAGGTCTATTGTCTAAAATATTTATCATCTTTGTGCTGAAAACACTCAGAATCTACTTTCTGCATTTTAAGTATAGAGTGCACTGTTATTAACACATTAGACAATAGATCTCTTGAACTCACTCTTTTTGTCTAATTCAAGCTTGTGTATGTAACCCCCAGTGAACTTTCCCAGTCTTGTAAAGGATCACCCAAGCGCTGGTAGTGCACTCATCAATTAACTTTGCTTCTATATTTTCACCCTTTGTAGATGCCACATAAAACTGGGATCAGGTGGCATCTGTCTTTCTGTGTCTGGCTAGTCACTTAGCATAACACGGGTCCAAGTTAATCTATGTTGTCATTAATGACATGATTTTCGTCTTTGTAAAGATGGAATAGTAAGTGATTTTGTGCACACATGTATGGATGTGTGTTTGCATGTACATTTTCTTTTTTACTCGTATTGTGTTCGACATATGAGAGGTAGAGTCCATGGATTGATTGTGGCAGTAGTCCTTCTGTACATATGGAGTACAGATGCACTCTTGTCATTCTGATTTTGCTTCTTTCGGATCTATACACAATGGTAGGATTGCTAGGCCACACAGCTATTCTTACATTGAAAAGCAAGTAGACTATTGGGTAACATACTAGAATTGGGTCCGATGTGGAAGCAAACATACCCTTCCCATATGTGCTAGCTGTGATGTAGAATAAGTATTTGGCTATATGAATATCAGTTTTTGTTTATTGCAAATTTCACTGTATCATGATTCATTTATCTGTGCAGTCCCTGCTCTTGTGTGGGTTGTGGTCTAGTAAAAGAGAAAATTATAAGAAAAAAGTTTTTGAATCACCAGAGCAGTAAAATGGGAAGGAGACCCCTGAGTGAGACATTTGATGTCATAGAGGATTAAGGTGTCATGGCATCGAGGGTGGTCGAGGAAGACTTAGCTGAGTTGAATTCTAATGGGATTACATGCAGAGAAAGCCATGATGCTGGAAGATTCAAGGTTAAGGAGGACAGTTTTCTGGAGGGTGGGAGGGAGAAAAAGAGGGAAGACGAGAGGGAGTAGGTAGAGAAAAGAGACAGAGAGAGAGATAGAGAAAGAAAGATAGAGAGACAGAGAGACACAAGAGACCGAGTTGGTCACTGTGAATTTCAATGAGCTAGGCTTCAATTTAAAAATTATTCAAAACAATGAACTGTTGTATTATCTATTGTCAGATTACTGTCTAGGCAAACTAAGTTTCTACACAGTTGTAGGAATTACTTGTCGATCAATACATGTGAGGTTTTACTTGACCCATAGCAGGTATCATTTTGATTTACCGTGGATCGCAAATAACTTACATGAGTTAAAATGGACATACATTTGGAAATCTTGAAGGGAACGCCATTTCCTCCTTTGTAAATTAATTTCATTTTCCCCGATTTTTCTTCCAGAAATTCCAGAGCAATTTCCTTAACAGAGGGTCTTGTTTTACACGCACTTTTATTTAGCTCCTCCCCCTTCTGAGGACAGAAAGAGATGAGCCCAAAGAATAACAGCAAAGAGGGGCTGGGGATTTAGTTCAGGTGGTACCGCCCCTGCTTTGGAAGCACAAGGTTCCAAGTTCGATCACGAGTACCACACACATACACACACACACACACACACACAATCAGCAAAGAGCCACCAATCTCCTTTACCTTTCTTCAATGGACTCTGCGTCCACTGTATATTTGGTCACCTTCTTGCAATTCTATTTGTTACTTTAGAAAATTTTCTTGGTTCTCACACTCTCGGCATTACCTGAGCTAGCCCATAATATAAGCTGTATTCTGAGGCTCACTTGCAGTGATCAAAGGCTGCAGTCCATGGCTGGTAGTGCTAACAGGACCCACGCGTAGGGGGCCCCTGGCCTGAGGGGCTGGGATGATTCCTCTACAGCCCACTCTCAGGACCTTGGGGTCCCTCGGAGACATGTTTCATTTGCATGATGAGGAAGAGAGCAGAATATTCACTTGACTGTAAATTCACTTCTCACCTACCTTAAATAAACTGTGACTTTATTAAAGATTTTTTTTTATTTCTGTTATTGGGACAGTTCCTTCCTCAAGTTGCTGTAGTATTGTACTGTGTGTCTCTTTCTTTCTTTCTTTCTTTCTTTCTTTCTTTCTTTCTTTCTTTCTTTCTTTCTTTCTTTCTTTCTTTCTTTCTTTCTTTCTTTCTTTCTTTCTTTTTTTGAGACAGTATCTCACTTTGTAGTTCAGGCTGGTCCTGAGCTCACTATGTAACCCAGGCAAGCCTCAAACTCAGAATTCTCCTGCCTCTGCCTCCAGAGTGCTGGGATTATAGGCTGAGCCACCACGCCTGACATTCTTTAGTTCCTTTTTGCAAGGAGTATGAAGTGATGAGTACATGGCTAATATTAGACAATGGTCTTCCTGAACATAGGGTTAATTTCTGGTCATCATTGAGTTAACATGATATAAAGCTTGTAGTTAATACAAAAAAACAAAGGAGAACAAGAAGAGGAGAGAGAGAGAGAGGGAGAGAGAGAGAGAGAGAGAGAGAGAGAGAGAGAGAGAGAGAGAGAGAGAGAGAGAGAAGGGGAGAGGTGGGGGATTTAGCTCAGTAGTTCTAGCCTCTGCCTTGCAAACACAAGGTCCTGAGTTTGATACCCGTTACCACATGCCACACTTTCTTTCAGAGAAGAAAGATAGAAGGACAAAAAAATTAGAGACAAGAAATCTTTACTAAAAGTCAGATACTAAGTTTTTAACATACAGAATTTAATATATATATTTTTTGAGACAGGGTCTCGCTTTGTAGTCCAGGCTGGCCCTGAGCTCACTATGTAGCCCAGGCAAGCCTCAAACTCAGCAATCCTCCTGTCTCTGCCTCCCAAGCGCTGGGATAACAGGCATGAGCCACCATACCCAGCACTTAATATACATTTTATAAGATAAAATTTATAAAATCTAGTCTTCAATGATGAAATAGAAATATGATAAGACTCTTCATTAAAAAGCAGAGTTGACCAAATAACCCTATAAATCCTCAACTTTTAATTGGTATACTTATTTTTATTATATGATTAAATAAAAATCAGATTATAAAGGTTATTTGCAAATGGTTCATGTTAACTGCACGCAGTCTGCACATTACATGCTATTTCTATCCATGTGGATCAAAGAGAATCTCAATTTATAGATGGTCATTCCACTATTATATAGCAAAGTGGTCTTCCTACTCTCTAATCTTTCCTCACCATCACAAGAATGTGACAGTACAAATCAGATGAGTAGGAAAAAGTGTAAAATTATGGGATGAATTTTCTAGTTATTGAACATAATGATAACACTGCTTCATTTTGCTATAAATCCTCTATTCTTGGTCTAATTAAGACATTCTTTTAAACAATTTATGCAATTACACACATACTATCAATAGTACCTTATTCCCTACAGACTATTTATTTCAGTCTGCACAAAATCAGATGTCATAGGGTCGTACAAAATCCTAACATCCAAGAGTTTTTAGAAAACTTATAAATGATGGGAATATTTTTCATAATATATCTCATAGCCCATAATACTACATGTTACAAGTACTACATGTTAAACAAGAAATTTATGAAGTTTTAACATTTTAACAAGTTCAAAGAGATGGAGATGTTAAGTATTAGTATTTGATCATTCCAAGATATATATACTTGCTTTCAATGGCCATGTGACATTGCATCCATAGAATTAAATATAAACTCAATGACACACATTTCTCTTGTAAGTTAATAATCTATTTCTTGAACCTCTGATAAAGAGAGCATTGTGATTTCTATATTCGTGTGCCCCCAAAGCCTTGTGCAGTCATAGGAGACGCCTTTGGGAAGTGATTAGATCATGAAGGTATAATATTCACTAATGAATTAGTCCATTAATTTATAGCTGCTATGGTTTGTATTATGTTTGTGATATGTAAAATTTACATTCATTTTGGGAAACTGTTACATATTTAGTTCCCATTTTGATATTTTCACTAGTATTGTCCTTGCTTTCCTTTTTTTAAAAAATAAAACAGTCTTCACCCTTGTTCATAGCAGCTCAGTTCGTGATAGCTCAATCTTGGAAACAACCCAAATGTCCATCAACTGGAGAGTGGATAAAGAAGATGTGGTTTTTTTACAAAATGGAGTATTACTCT
>PVIC010013418.1:0-38063 GCA_004025085.1 Thryonomys swinderianus
TTTTTTTTTTTTTTTTTTGAGACAGGGTCTCGCTTTGTAGTTCAGGCTGGCTCTGAGCTCACTATGTAGCCTAGGCAAGCTTTGAACTCAGCAATCCTCCTGTCTTTTCACATGTTTTTGAAAGGAACTTCAGCAAGAGTGAGAACCCAAGTTTTATACTCATTGTAAGTCTTAGGAAATGGCATGGAGAGGTGAACATGAACTGTGAGCCATGCATGTGGTACACTTCTGTAACCCCAGCACTGAGGCAGGAGTTCAAGTTCAAGCCTAGCCTGGGCATCTTGGCAAGACTGTCTCAAAAGTTAGAAGTATTAAAATGACTAGGGAGCTTAGTAGGAAGGTCCTGGTTTCAATCTTTACTACTGCATTAAAAAGAGAGAGAAAAATAAAGAACTGGGGGCTATAAGAAAGGAATTAAGAATGAGCTGGCATGCAACAGCAAGATACAATAATTTGTAGGCCTGCATCCCTCCAGGGCTGCCTGAAGATTTGAAGGGATTACAATATAATAACTAGTTAATGCTTATTTTATTTCTGCTAAATCTCCCTTCAAAAAAAGCCTTTTACTTTTAGACACATTTTGTAGCATCATGAAAAATGAGCTTTGTCTATTGGCCATTAAGGTTTAAATGTTTAACATTCCCTAAGAGTTTCCATGAATAAGGCACTGTTCCATAATAATGTGATCTTCATAATATTGAACAGTATTATTTCCCCTACTTTAGGGGAAGCTGAGGTTAAACCATTCGTCCAAGGTACTACAGGAGTGGACCCTGGAACTACTTGGGAACTCAGGCCTTACATGACACCTATTCCTATGGTTTTTTTGTTTTTTTGTGTGTGTTTGCATTACTGAGGTTTGAACTCAGGGCATTCTATCCCTGAGCTGCAATCCCAACCCTTTTTATTTTCCATTTTGCCTCAGGGTGTCACAAATTTGCCTATATCAACAGGTGATTCTCCTGCCTCAGCCACCTCAATAGTTGAGATTACACTCATATGCCAACAAGCTTGCCCTTATTCCTACTTAACGACCAAGTTACAGTCTACCTGACAGCCACTGAACTGAAAAGGGTGAAAGACAAGGGAAGAGCTGAAGGTCAGTCTCCGAGGTCAAAAAGCAAAACTCACATAGACAAGGTTGTCTCAGGTGTTTAATTTACAGAATTCACTAAGAGGAATAGGGGAGAAAACAAACCTTGAAAATTTTCCTAACCAACAGAAGATAGAAGGCTTTTGATTAAAACAATGTTGTTGATTATCATTCCTCTTGTTAGAAACACAAATAGTGCTTAGTAACCTTTCTGGTTTATATGGCTCTGCTATACTCTATGCTAAAGTATAAAAGCTAAATGTACTTTGCTTGAAATTCTGAATTTTAAAAGCCAGAAGTTTGTTTCCTTATTTCAGTGAATTAATTTGCTATTACCAATTATATGTCTTGTGACAGAGAATATAAGAGCTATTTAAAAGAAACCTGTACAATGTAGGCAGAGTAATTGCAGTACTGACAAGGACAAGCAATTAAACACAGCCTGCAGTCGCAATCTTAGGGTATTCTGAAGCATCTTGTGGCATTGTGCCTGGTTCCGAGGATTCACATGTTGAAAGAGCTCTTCATGCTTTCTTTTCTAAATATGTATTTAAAGCTATTCATTCTCCCTTTCAAAGCAAACAAAGGAAAGAGCCTCCTGCGAGTCTTGCAAACTCTTACCAGGGGAAGCCAGTCACCTTGTGCAGGCGGGCAGCTCGGAGCCTCTGCTTCTCCTGAGGCAGCCATTGACCTGATGAATCACTTCAAATCATTAATCATTTTCACTGAGGTAAACCATCATGCTAGAGAGCTTATGAAAATAATGTTTTACTATTTTAAAAACGTACATATGGTAAAAGAGCCAAGCAACAGAAAAGAACATTTACTGAAAATTTTTCTCCTTTCCCCGACCTATACTCTCCAGGTTCCCTTAGAACCTGAGGGAAGCACTGTTACCACCTTTTTTTTCTTATTCAGTGTTGGGGATTGAACACAGGGCCTTCCACATGCTGGGAAATAACTTACCGTTGAACTATATCCTCAACCCTTTGCAAACTTTAAGATACAGTCTCACTACGTTGCCCAGGCTCACTTCAACCTTTCAGTCCTCCTGCTTTAACATCCTGCCTTTAAATGTACTATACATATTTATATTACATAAGTGTATCCTTTTAATAGATGGCAATTTTTTTAAAAAGGCAGTGGGATGTTCAAGTCTGTGCACTGAAGGAAACAGAAGTTGGTGAAGGAGTAACTGGGGGTAAGGCAATGGGAGGTGCCTGAATTAGATAGGAAAGCAAGCAGCGACCTCTGAAAGTGTGACATGGAGCTGCCCAGAAGCAAGAGCCAGCAAAGTGAAAGTCAGAGTGAAGTCCGTTCCCTTGAGGGTGCGCCAGCCAACAGAAGAGCTAAGGAGGGAGACCTGGGCTTGGTGTCAGAGGAAGTAAAAGATCAGTGTGATTTTTTTTTTAAAGGAGGATAGTAGGCTCTATGCACAGACCATCTTTTCAGCCAAGGTGGAAATTTGAAATTGATCCTAAGCATTGAGAGTTTTGGGAAGACAGGCACTTGTGTGGTTTACTTTTCTAACAGTGCACTCCGTTAGGCTATTGCCTAAAATGCCACAACAATCCACCCCATCCCATGAGCACTTTTGGAGGTCTGACTTTGCCAATCCTCCCGTCTACAAAATTTGCTGGAAAAATGTATACATACTTACCGAAAAGAAAAACAATAAATCCTTAGAAGCTAATGGCCATCACGTTGATTACATTTTCCAATTGTAGAGGCCAAAGGTGACTTGTATTAATCTCACAATATCTCAAAAAATTTAGTAGGAAAATATTTATACATGTTTTTCTTTTCCTAAAATGTGTATACATTTTTTTTGCAGATTCTTTATTTCCTTCCTCTTGTATCTGAGCAGGCCCCACGATCTGCTTTAACCAATAAAATATAGCAGACATGACAGGCACATGGTGGCACTGGTGAGAGTGGGCTATAAGAAGCATGGCTGCTTTTTATTTTGGAAATTTTTTGTAAGCTTGAGCTTCTGTTATAGTTTATATCTATATGTCATCGTAGTGGGGTTTTGGGAGGTGATCAAATCATGGGGGCGTGAAGCTCATCAATGGATTAGTCCACTGCTGAGTTCATAGCTAAATGTGATGTTGGGAGGTGAAGCCTGGTCAGAGGAAGTGGGTAACTGGGGACATGGACCGGAAAGATCCACCTTCCTCCCTCCTCCCTCAATCACTCTCTGCTTCCTGCGGCCATGCCAGTACTTGTTTCTCCTCTGCCATGCTGCCATGCCTTGGAGCCAGCCAACTATGGACTGAACCTCTACAAACTATGAGCCAAATTAAACCTTTCCTACTTAGATTTGTGAGGGCAGGGTATCATATATCAGTAAACAGCCATCTTGAAAAGAAGTCTGGGTTAGCCTGCTGGAGAGGGCCCAAGGTGAGGAGCCCTGGAAGCATGACAGCATGAGTAGAGAGACCTCAGTGCTCCAACCATCCCAGCCAAGGGGCCAGACATATGAGTGGCACCTTCTTGGTTGCCCCAAAAACACAGGGGCTTCCACATGCTGGGGAAACAATCAGTCAGGAGAACAAGTGCAGTTCATTTCACATGGCAGACAGATTTGCTATTCCAGCTGAACCCTGCTCAGCCACCACACAGAACCATAAGTACTGGTTTGTAAAGCCACTGACATTCATGGTGATCTGTTACATAGAAGTAACTGTTGGACATACCCTGGGTGATAATGAGAAAATGGGTTGGAGAAGACATGAAAACAGAAGGAGAAATAATATTCAGAGTCCGCTATAGTTGCCCCAAACACAAATGACAGGGAACAATGGAAATAGAGACCAATGGATAGATTTTTGAGATAAATTTTGGTAGTAAGATAGATAAGACTTATTAATAAATTTGACAATGGGAATCAGGGAAACGATTTCTCCTAAGCATTTGGTGTGAGCAGTCAGATGTATGGTAATGCTGTTTATTAGAATAAGACTTAGGAATAGCATTAGGAAGCACAGCAAAATCAAAACTTTTGATTCCTACATTCAGATTACTATGTGTTGTCATAAGAAATTCTCTCTTGATCCTGCAATTTGGGCCATTTGTTTGTTATCATTCATGTTGACTTTTTTAGTTTCAGATTTGATTTAATTGTTTAAATTTGCAGTGCTGGGAACCAAACCCAGGGGCCAGTGGACGCTAGACAAGTGCTCCACAACTGAGCAACAGTTCTTGCCCTATCATATTCTCTTTGAAATAAAGAAGAAAGTTTCCAGTTCCAACTCAGGAGTGAACTAAAGATGGCATTTGTGATTACCTAAGAAAAGTCTGAAAATAGTGAGATGAAATTGCTACCTATAGGTCTAATTTATCTTGAATTCATATGGACTTTTAGGGATAAGCTTCTTGTAGGATAGCCATACCAGAACATGAGAGTAGAAAGCTTTCAAAAACAGAATCAGTACAACAGAGATATTAAGTGTTCCACATGTCTGCAGATCCGTTTGGACTTGGCAGCTCCTACTCTGGTTGGGATAGTCACATCAACTCCTATTCAATGGTGCAAGAAGGCAGATTCTCCAACATACACAACTTTGTTAAAAATGCACTAGAGGGCTGGAGATTTAGCTTAGTGGTTCCAGCACCTGCCTAGCAAGTGCAAGGTCCCTGGTTTGAGCTCCGGTAACCACATGCAACAATACCTGGAGGGGTGACTCATACTCACCAGCAATCAGTACCATATACCTTAATTCTGGGTGTGGTGGCTCATGCCTATAATCCCAGCACTCAGGAGGCAAAGGCAGGAGAATTGCTGTGAGTTCAATGCTTGTCTGGGCTACATAGTGAGCTCAGGGCCAGCCTGAACTACAAAGCAAGACGCTATCTCAAAAAGAAAAAAAAAATGCACTAGAAGCCAGCACTATAGTGTACACATGCCAATAATCTGTTACTTAGAGGCTGAAAAAGGAGGGCTTAAAGTTCAAGACCAGCCTGGACAATTTAGTTGCCTTGTCTCAAAATAAAAAATAAAAGGGCTTGCAGATGTAGGTTAGTGGTATAATACCCCAAGATTCACTTCAAGTAACTAAAAAAATGAATCTACTACAAGGATATCCAAAACAATTGCATATACACTTAATTTATTTTACATAACAAAAGTAGCAGGCACTATCATTAATTACTTATCTACCATTCTCAAAAACTTTCTGGGGGAAGAATCATGCTGGGAAATTTATAGGACAAGTTTTGTCTTTTTGGAAAGATTTTGAGTGGTGAATTAGAAGAGTCTCCTGATATACTTTTTCTTAATTTGAGCACAGTTGTTTTAGAACATGGTAATTGGAGGAGCGGAAGCTATCTTGCAACCATGTGGTAAAAGGTATACAATTAAAATGCCATCTCAGGAATGGAATAGAAGTAAAGGTCTTCTTCATGCCATTGCTCAACTGTTATACTACAACCTGGAAACCTCACCCCAAACTTCTTTTCTTACCCAAGAAGCTATAACTTCATTAATGATAGAAACTGTACAGATTTCAAACAAAGCTGCAGTTACTTTTTTTAGTATATGTGCTGCCGAAGCGAGCACTGCAGTTACTTTTTTGACATATCAGAAAAAAGTTCTCATTTTCAGCTGGTTAAATTATTCATTGTGTGGTAGGACATATGGGATCCTTACCATTGTTCTTCAGGGCTTGGGTTCCCTTTGTCTCTGAATCACACGAGACTGGCACATTTGGTCTGGACAACAATTCATTCATTCACTTACTTGTTTATTTAGAGACAGGTCCCCAGGCTGGCCTTGAGCTCTTATGTTCAAGGAATCCTACCCCTGCGTAATTGGGACTATAGTCACGTGCCTTTGTGCCTGCATCATCAATTTATGCCTTTAAGTTTCACAACTGATTCATCAACTTCTTCATCATTCTTCTGCACAATTAGAATCCGTATTTTCCTAATTTGGAGGGATACTGGGTATTGAACCCAGGGCCTTCTCATTAAACTACATTTTCAGCCCTTTTTTATTTTCCTTTGTAAGATGGTTGGTCTCTCTCAGTTGCCAGGCTGGCGTTGAACTTGGTACCATCCTTCTTTAGTCTCTAGAGTAACTGGGTTTCAAAATGTTTAGGTAGCTTCACCTTTAACTTTGAATTCTTTAGTGCCTACTAACTCCTAGCTACGCTCGATGAGAAAAATCTTTGAAACTATATAGGAAGCTGGGTATGGGGGCACATGCCTGTAGTCTTAGCACTTGGGAGGCAGAGGCAGAAGGATCCCAGTGATCCAGGTGATCCCTACTTACAAGCCTAGGCTGAACTACACAGCAAGACTTTGTCTCAAAAACACAAAACAAAAACAAACAAAGAAACTATGAAAGAATCTAAAGCTGGACCCTTATAGATATCTTGGTTTATGAGCATAAAGAGAAAAGCAGATATTCTTATATTTTGGGAGAGTGACTCTAGTAACCACCATAACCTGCCAAAGACCCAGTTTGGAAATAGCCTTCTGTGTCTTCTTACTCCAACTTTCTTTTGTTTTATTAACATTCTTCATAGATTTAAACTGCTGCCACCCACTGGGTTCCTTGTGTCATTCCCTGTGTGGAATCTTGCTCTTCAAGCTCTCACACTGATTCATCGCTATTGGATACAGGTCCATACCTGTGCAGGGAACACAAGGCAAGATGGCGGCAGAAAGAGCCCAGATCTCCTGTTTCCTAAGAAAAGTAAAAGTACATTCCTTTTTTTTTTTTTTTTTTTGAGGGTCTTGCTTTGTAGTTCAGGTTGACCCTGAGCTCACTATGTAGCCCAGGCAAGTCTCCAACTCAGCAATCCTCCTGCCTCTGCCTCCTGTGTGCTGAGATTACAGGCATGGGCCACCATGCCCAGCACTACTGTATGTGGTACTGATTGCTGATGGGCCTGAGTCACCACACTTGATATTGTTGTATGTCGTTGCCTGGGATTGAACCCCTAGGATTGAACCAGAGACCTTGTGCTTGCTAGGCAGGCACTGGAGCCACTGAGCTAAATCTCTGGCCCAGTAGAAGTATATTCCTTAAGTCGTCCTTCTCCACCTGGTCCAGTCATGGTACACATAGAAAATGATACTACTTGTAGATGCTCAGAGTGCTTACAGTCAGAGGCAACTGGCCTGAACTTTTGTTACCTCTGCCTAGTTGCCCCAGAGTCTGTTGGGACCAATAACTTGGCCATGCCTGCAAACTATTTGTGGCATACAAGTGGAGGGAGTAAACTAGTTGGGAAGTTCTGCTTTAGCTATGAGAGGGGGGAGTTCTAAACTTTACAGCAAAACACACCCTAACTGACACGATATACACCCTTCATCCAGGAGGAGGGATGAATGACGCTTGATCACACTCCTGGGAGTAAAGTTCAGAATTCATGTCATATTCAAAAGATCCTGCTGAAGGTGTCGGAAGGTATAGCAGGAGATAATTGAGGCCCTACCAAAAGAAACTTTGCATTTGCTTCTCTTTGTACTTCTACCTTTGTTATTCTCCGTGTTTGTGAAAATCAGTTTCCTATGCTTCTTTTTTTTTCTTTTTCTTTTTCTTTTTTTTAGTTTTTTGAGACAGGGTCTCACTTTGTAGTTCAGGCTGGCCCTGAGCCCACTATGTAGCCCAGGCTAGCCTTGAGCTCACAGCAATCCTCCTGCCTCTGCTGCCTGAGTGCTGGGTTGGGATCAGAGATTGAATTTAGGACCTTGCGCTTGTCAGGTAGATGCCGGAACCACTGAGCTAAATCCCTGGCCCTTCTATGCTTTCCTTATCAGATGACCTCACCTCCATGCCTTCATAATAATGACTCAGGATCTGCATTCAGCTATCTGGATTCTGATCCTACTTCCACTACTAACTATCCCTATTCCTTGGACCAAATTACTTTATTTTGTGTCTTAATATTCTCATGTGTAAAACTGCTGATAATTTTCCACCAATAGTTTGTGGAAAGAATGAAATCTTTTAGTCTACCTAAAATAATTTAGAACACTATACTATAGTAAGTACTATACAAGTTCTGGGTATTATTATCTATTATTACTAGGCAAAAAAATCCCAACAGATCAGTTGAGTTTGGGCCAGTGGTCCACTCCTGGCCTAATCTCCCACTCACACTTTACATATTATCATGTGCTACATCTTTTATAGCATTAATCTCATTTTATAGCGTTAATCAATTGTAGTTTAATATCTAATTGGGATCTAGGCATGGTGGCACACAGCTATAATCCAAGCACTCCGATAGTCTAAGGAAGGAGGGTCACAAGTTAAGGCCCAGTCTTAGAAAAAGAGAGGAAAAAAAAAAGGAAAAGAAAAAAAAGAAAAAGGGAAGGTGAGGATGTAGCTCAGTGCAAGAGCCTAGAGCTCAATCTCTGATATCACCTCCCTCTCCAAGGTTTTTTGACTGAGGACTGCTATGGTTTAAATCTTAACTTCTAAAGTCTACTGCTCAGAAGTAGAAATTTTGTAAGGTGATTGTATTATGGGACTGCTACGTTCATCAGTGGATTAATCCATTGATAAGTTCATAGCTGACTGCACTGTTCAAATATAAGGCTAGATCAAAAGAGGCCACGCCCTGGGGGTGTAACCTGGAAGGATGTGCTCTTGAACCTGGCTCTTCCCTTTCATCTCTCTGCTTCCTGACCACCACGTAGTGAACAACTTTCTTCCACTATGCTGTTTCTGCTTTGGAGCCAGCTGATCATAGACTGAATCCACTGAAACTATGAGCCAAAATAAGCCTCTTCTCTTTAAGTTTCTGATGTCAGGTATTTTATCCCAGTGACATGAAAGTGACTAATACAAGAACCATCTCCCACTGCTTACCATTCTATCCTCTGTGATTAGCCCAATGGTCAGAATCTCCATAAAGTACAGTCTTAGACTACATAATTTTCATTGTATTTGACATGAAACATGGTAGCTCCATGGGGATTAAACCCAATAAACATATGTTAGTAACTGAACTAATGATCCAAATTACTACACTTGATCTTAGCCAAAAGGCTGAGAAGCGATGATGATCCAAATTACTATGGCTGGCAGCACAGATGTATATGGCTATCGAGGTCCACTCTCATTTATGGGGATGCAGTGCTTGAGTAGAAAGCTTCAAATATATCCACCATTGCCAAGACAGGAAATACAAAGTCAAACAAGTGTCAAGCAGACATAATCAGTTGCCTCCCTTTATCCTCAGTTTTTGTTTGTCTCTATGCAGTGTTAGGGACTGGACCCAGGACTTCATGCATGCTATGCATGTCAGGTGTCAACATACTTAGGAAGGAAACCCAGACACAAATGTTGGTATCCTTTCCCCAATCTCTGTGACCCAGTTGTGACCAATGACATGTTTTATGGCTTGTATCTAAACTCACGAGTTCAGAAGTAGGGCTTTTTAGAGCTGGCTGGATCTAGGGTGTATGATATTGGGATTAAGCGTATGTGATAATTAGTCCACTGAATGGTTTAGCATAGTTCTGGATATGGATAATGGGAAGGTCTACCCTGGACATGGGTGGCGCTACCCAAAAGGCTTGCACCCTGGATGGACTAAAAGGAAAAGGGAGGCTTGCTGCTTGCTCTTGCTGTCTCCTGCCTGCTGTGCCATGGACTTTTTTTCCTCTGCTCCTGCCTTGGAGTCATTCAACTATGGTTTAAAACATCTACAAATGGTGAGCTGAAATAAGCCTTTCCTGTTTTAACTTTGGATGTTGGGTATTGTCTCAGCAACAAGAAAAATAACTAAAACAACATATAAAGAGAAATATGATTAAAGAACATCTGAGAATAATTTATTCCTCAATTAACATTAATATAGTGGGAAGAACTGCATCTATTTCCTGTCTACATATAAACCAAAGGCAAACGCCAACTAAGGGTTGCATAGTAGAATGTTAGCTAAGCCCCAATTCTTTTTTTAGTATATAACTTATTACATGTCTTTAAGCCATTCTAGGCAAGCACACTGTCTTGCAACCAAACACACTCAAATCAATGAACACTGTCCCTTTACCAAAGGAAACAAAAGTGGGCACAGGAGAACTGGAAAATAAATGGCTTAGAAACAGAAACACAGAAGGATGCCCACTATCACACATTCTGTTCTACAACTACTGGATATATTGTCTGATAAGATAGAAAAAGAAATGAAAGAATTATGTACTAAAAGTACACACTATCTACAAAATTAAAAAATCATTAAATTGGACTTAATCATCAAAATTAAAAACATTTTTGTGCAAAGGCCCTGTTAGAAGGATGAAAGACAAAGATACAGACTGAATATTTGATAATGTAGATCTGACACAGAACTCATATCTAGAACTCATAGGCATAAAGAATTCTCAAAACTGTGTAAAAATACCAGTAGATGGGCTAGCTCTCTAGAGGATTGTTACCTAACATCCCCAAAGCCCTGGTTTCAATAATCCCTAACAATGCAAAACAAAAACCAAATAAAAAAACAACAACAACAACCAAACAAATACTATTCAGAAATAGGTAAAAGACATGAAGAGGGGCCGGAGATTTAGCTCAGTGGTTCCGGCGCCTGCCTTGCAAGCGCAAGGTCCTGAGTTCGATCCCAGTAACCACATAGGATGCTGGGCATGGTGACTCACGCCCACCAGCCATCAATACCACATACCACAGTGCCGGGCATGGTGGCTCACACCTGTAATCCCAGCACTCTGGAGGCAGAGACAGGAGGGCTGCTGAGTTCAAGGCTTGCCTGGGCTACAGAGTGAGCTCAGAGCCAGCCTGAACTACAAAGCAAGACCCTGTCTCAAAAAAAAAAAAAAAAAAAGACATGAAGAGGCCTTTCAATAATGAGCGTATATGTGATCCAAGTGTGATCTGGAATAGCCTACAAAGACTCAAATGTTAAAGGCTTAGTACCCAGTTTGGTACTATTGGGTGATGTGGAAGCCTTTAATGGTGGGGCCTAGTGGGAGGTCTTCCCAGTGGGAGGGACGGTGTTACCTTCAAAGACGCTAATCGGACACCTCCCCCTTCCTCTCTTTTGCATCCCAGACATGAGATGAATGGTTTTGGCAGGCCCACTTTATGATTTACTGATTCAACCATAGTCCCTAATGCAATGGGGTCAATCTCTATGGACTGAAACCTCCAAAATCGTGAGTCAAAAAAGGCTTCCTGTTTTCACATTGATTGTTTTAAGTATTTTGTTACAGCAATGAAAAGTTAACAGAGATGTTAAGGAGATATTCAAGCCAGGTGTAGAGGTGCATGCCTGTAATCCCAGCACTTGGGACACTGAGGCAGGAGGATTGCTGTGAGTTTGAGCCTAGCCAGTACTAACTGCACAAGACTCTCTCTCAGAAATATAAAACAAGCCAGGTGTGATGGCTTATGCCTGTAATCCTAGGGTTTGGGAGGCAGAGGCAGGAGGACTGCTGTGAGTTCAAGGTTTGTCTAAGCTACATAGTGAGCTCAGGGCCAGCCTGACCTACAAAGTGAGACACTGTCTCAGAAAACAAAACAAAACACCATATCAAAGGATGTCCAACATAATTGGCCATTAAGGAATTGCAAATGAAGACCAAAATGAGATATCACTACAACCTTATCAAAATGACTGAAATAAAAAATAGTGATGATACCGAATGCTGGCAAAGATGCAGAAAAACTAGATCTCTCACACATCAATGATAGGTATGCCTTTTTTTTTTTTTTTTTTTTTGAGACAGGTTCTTGCTTTGTATTTCAGGCTGGCCCTGAACTCACTACGCAGCCCAGGCAAACCTTGAACTCAGCAATCCTCCTGCCTCTGCCTCCCAAATGCTGAGATTATAGGCGTGAGCCACCATGCCCAGCAGGGAGGCTATTTTAATGTAGCAGTATGAGGAAGATTCTTTGGGGGCAATGGCATAGCATATATGAAGTGTGAGAAACACAATGAATGTTTAAAGTTTTAAAGTTATTATAGGAAAATATACATCAATCCTCTTCAAAATCCCCCTGCTTCAAATGCACATACTTACTTTTTCTTGCTACTTTCTTGCATTTTTATTTTTGGTGCTGAGAACCAAACCGAGGACCTCATGCTTGCTAGGTAAGTGCTCTGAGGCTAAATCCCCAACAACCGTTCTAGCCACTTTCTGAAGCCATCCTGAAAGTCCTTTTGGTGATTATCTTTTGTGGTGCTGTCATGGCTGCTTTGATGTCCTGAATTGCTTGAAAACCTTTTTTTCGTTTTTACTTATGTATTTGCCTTTAGGGAAGAGCCAGAAGTCACATCATAACCCACTGAATAAAGTAGGTGAGAATGAGGACACAGAATTGTGGAGAGCCAAAGGGCAACCGCACCCAAAAGATAGCGCTGAGGAAGTAGGTCAGGTGGTCTGAACCGCTGAAAAACAAGTCTATATCCGCTGAAAAACAAGTCTATATTTAGGCATTGCCTGATCAGCTGGTTCGCTTCCACTGTATAGCCACCTATCCCGGAATGCCACGTGTCCTCCAGGCATTGGCTGATGACTCTGTGTGTGTGTGTGTGTGTATACACACATACTGGGAGATGCCTGTGAAGGAGAGCTTTTTTGTTTTTGCTCGAGCAAAGGATCCGGAATAAAACAGCAGAAAGAAGAGTTCGCGGTCGCGTCTTCCTTGCTGGTCGAGGGGGAAGCGACACAGAATAATGTTTTTAGAAACCTGAATCTCCACTGGATGGCAGTTGGAAGCAACGTTCACTATATTTTTAAAATTTTTATTATTATTATTATTATTTTTTTTTTTTTGAGACAGGGTCTCGCTTTATAGTTCAGGCTGGCCCTGAGCACACTATGTAGCCAAGGCAAGCCTCGAACTCAGCAATCCTCCTGCCTCTGCCTCCCGAGTGCTGGGATTATAGGTGTGAGCCACCAGGCCTGGCACTGTGGTATGCGCTATTGATTGTTGGTAGGCGTAAACCACCACGCCCAGCATTGTATGTGGTTACCGGGGATCGAACTCAGGACCTTGCGCTTGTGAGGCAGGCACCAGAACCACTGAGCGAAACCTCCGGCCCCTCAATATATTTTTAAAATCATACTTCCTAAAGACATGCACGAAGCAGGATTTCCACAACTGCTTCAGAAAGTGGCAAGAACCAGACATACCTGTGGACCTATTATAGGACATTACTAGCACTGCAAATCAGAGAAATAATGAAACTCAGATACAATGTGGATGTAGTGGAAGATGAAATTTAAAACTTTTGGGAGAAAATATAGGAGAATAGTTTTACATGTTGGGGTTAAAAAAGGCTTCTCAAAACACATGGAATAGAACAGAAGATATGACTAGTGAACAAAAGGAAAAAAAAGAATGGTTACTAAACATTAAAAAAGCACCACCACACTGGTAATCAGGGCAATACAAATTACAGTCATTAGGAGAAATCATTTCACATGCAAAGAAAACGTGCTGGTGAAGATGTAGGGTAAGAGGACTGCTGGTGGAGATAAAAAAAAATTGGGACAATAAAAAGGAGCTGGGAATATAGCTCAGTATCAAAACAATTTGATATACCTAATAAATTTGCCACACCATACCTTAGACCTAGTAACTATATTTCTAGATCCATATCCTAAAAAAAAAATTTCTATACTCCTAGGTGTGATGGTGCATGCCTGTAATTCCAGTACTCCAGGATGGGGAGGCAGAAGGGTCATACTTCCAAGTCCAGCCCAGTGACTTAAGAAAACCCTGTCTCTAAATAAAAAATTAGAAATAAAAAGGAGCTGGGAATATAGCTCAGTTCAGCAGTCTGAGGTTCAATCCTCAGTACAGCAAAAAACAAAAACAAATTCTTGGACATATATATTAGAAATAACATTGAAAGGCCAGGAATTTAGCTCAGTGGTTCCAGTATCTGCCTTGCAAGCAAAAGGTCCTGAGTTTGATCCTTGGCACAACATACCACAATGCTGGGCATGGTTGCTTGTGCCAGTAATCCCAGCACTCGGGAAGCAGAGGCAGGAGGATTGCTGTGAGTTCAAAGCTAGCTTGGGGTACATAGTGACATAGTGAGCTCAGGGCCACCCTGAACTACAAAGTGAGACCCTGTCTCAAAAGAAAAAAAAATTGTAATATTGAAGAAGCTGGATGTGGTCATACATGGCTGTAATCTCAACATTGTGGGAGGCTGAGGCAGAAGAATGGCAAGTTTGAGCCCACCTGGGGCAACTCTATGACTTAAGAAGACCTTCTCTTAAAATAAAGGTGGGGAGGGGTGCACTGGAGGTGTAGTTCAGTGTGAAAGCCCTGGGTTCAATCCTCATATTGAAATTGTTCATAGCAATATTATTTGCAGCCACAAAAACTAGAGGTAACTCACTCTACAAAATTAAACTGGATGACTAAATTACAGTATATTTTTACAACAAAAATGATATGACAATGAATATAGTATTGTGAATCTTAGAAACAATGCTAGTGAAAAAGGTGAGTTGTATAGGAATGATGCAAAATTTTTCCATTTGCAGAAATTTTACAAACAGGCAAAAAATAAACCACATGTGTCTAGGGATGTACATATTTAGGATAAAGGAATTATCAATGTGCACTCTGGAGAAGCAGGATATGGAGGGGCACATGGAAGCCTTCTTACTTGAGTGGAAGCTGTAGCAAAGCCAGGTCCTGTGGAATGGCAGGGCCAGAAGCCAGCACGGAGTACTGAATGTTAAACGTTGAGGCTGACAGCATGAAAGATAGCTAGTGGAGTGACCTCATTAAATAAATGTTTCTGGAAGTAGGAACAGATTATATTATCACAAAGCAGTGAATATTATCATTTACAGAGCAGACTTCTCTCTCATGAAGCCGAAGCAGCAGGTGGTGGGGCACATACATGAGCTGGTCGTGACCGAGCTGGTCAGAGGAGCACGAACAAAGCTGCTGGCTGGGAGCCATGGAGAGGGTGATGCTGGAGACCCCTTTCACTGGTTGCTCTAACCCATGTGGCTATTTAGGGATGAGCAAGCAAGATCTCCAAGCAGCTCAGCCACTGCCTGCCTTGGCTTTCAGGGGGCCCCTTGCCAGGAATTCCCATTAATCAAAGCCTGGGAACAAATGCAGACTAGTCAGTTCCCAGATGCACATATCTCACAGGCTGGCTTGAGCTTTCTGGTTTTTTTCCCAGCTGATTGCTCCAATGCCCAACCCTCTCACATAATGACTTTTTATGATAATATTTTTTAAAACTCTCAGAAAAAAATAGAGCACTTTCTCTCGGCAAGTTCATTCAAGGAACTGTCTGAGATGATGTGTTCTGTAGCTTTTGGTGGGGAGTCGCAGGATCAGAAACACTCAGAAGGCAAAAGAACACTCGAAAGTGAGTTTTCATGCCCTGCTAAAAACAGCCATGTCTCTGGGTTGTGGGGGACATTCCCAAAGTAGTGGTGAAAACCGCAGACTTACCCTTCCTTAACGGGGCCAGGAACTCTTGGGACACCTGCTGCCAGATTTTCCCTGGAGGAGAGAGGGAAACAAGTATCATAAAGAAATGGAGGGGACCCGAATGTTTGTTTCCCTCTAGAAGCCAGGCCTATTTCAGAGAGGATAAGAAACATCAGAGCCACTGTGTTTGTCTCAAACCTCAGGTAAGACTGAAACTTCACTTACAGGGTTCTACCCACCTCCCTCTCCGATTTTGTGGGTGGAGAAGACACCTTGTCTATGCTTCTTCAAAATGTTTAAATGGGGTCCAATTCATTCACATACTTGTTCAATAATAATTGAATTGCACTAACTGCTTATGAAAGAGCTGAAGATATGCCATCTCAAAATACACCAAACTGGTATATTGATTATTTCAAGACAAAATCACTTAAAGAACTATGATGTTAGAAAGAGCCACTTGGCTTATCTTTTCCTCTACGCAATAAGCCATGGAGATTTTCTTACCAGGAATATTTTTCACATACCTAGGCTGGAAAAATATTTGGATCACCACTGTGGCTGTACTGACTGGATAAACAAACCCTCTGAAGTAATTTCCACTAGATCTTATACCCCTTACCCACCACAAATCTCTTGGTAACATGCCTGGAATTTACTACCCTAGAGTTATGTTTAGGGAGCTCTTCTAGGTATTGCAGAAGTAGGTGTGTAAGAAAATAGACACAAAGACTAAGACAATCATGTATGAAGTGGGAGAACACTTACTTGTGTACTGAGCGCTTTTGCCAGCTCCCTACGAGAGGGACAATTCCCACGAGCAATTTACAATGTTTGTATTAAAGGCTTCCTTTCTCCCCACCAACTGCCTCAGCGAATCTGTATCATCTGTCCTTGTCCCACTTGCACCAAGAAGCCCCGGTTAAGTGACGTACTAGGGATGTATTGAAATATCCACAGGTTTCTTCTCCCAATTGCCTTCTCGTTCGAATACCCTCCAGCCCTCCCCTGGCAACCCTGCGGGCAAATCCTGACTCCATCCAGTTCCCCTCCCTCCCACTGCTCAGAAATCAGCCTCAATCCAAAAGGACTTCCGGCCTTGGGGGGGGATTCCCCTTTCACCGGGACCCTGGCGTGTTCCCATCGGCCGCTACGGGGCGCTGCGGCCCCAGTTTCCCAGCGGCTCGCCGGGAGGAGCGGGGGGCCAGGGGGCGGGGCCTGGGCTCGGCCTGGGCGGGGCGGGAGGGGCTGCAGGTAACAGAGCGGCGCCCGAAGCACGGCTGGGGGTAGCGAGCTGCGGGTGGCGGCGCGGGGTTGGCCCTGCGCGGGTAGGCGAGCCAGCTTCAGCCCGTCGCCTCGTCTCCACCGGGCTGCACTTCGGCCCGCGTCGATCCCGGTGCGGGAGAAAAGGTACGGTGCCGCCTGGCGGAGCCCGGAGAAGCCCTTCCCCGAGGGGGCGCGCCCCGCTCCCGGCGCCTCCGAGCCCGAGGACGGCGCCGCGGGTCACTGGTTGCCGGCGCTGGCGGTGCGAACCAGGCGGGGCGCGTCGCGTGTTGCGCGTCCTGCGGCCTCCAGTGGAGCCCGGGGTGGGGTCTCCCGGTGTCTCCTTTGATGTGCAACTCTGGGCCGGGCTGGTGGGTAGGGAACTTTCTCTTCGCTGGTCCCTTTCTTTCTCCGGTGATCCCCTGGAGTTCGGAGAGACTGGTGGTGGCGGTGGGGTCCCCCGATGTGCCCCCGCCGCCGTCTGCGGGCCCAGGCAGGTCCTCGCCTGCGGGCACGGCCGGGTGACCAGGCTGGGGGCTGGCACGTGGGCGGTACGGACCCCCCCCCAGCAGAGGACTGAGGAAGGGCAAGGTGGTGACGGGACCCCCGGAGCCCCAACTCTGCGGAGCGTTCGTGAGCCGAGCCGCAACTCTGGTTCCAGCGTCCGTTTACCTTGTCTTGGGGCTTTAAGAGTGGCACTTTCCGGAGATGTGGAGGGAAAGTGAAGCGTTATTTGAGATCCAAGACGGACTTGAGTTTTGTAAAGCTGGTCAGTAATCACGGTGAGAGGCTTCATTGGTGGTGGGGTAGGGTGGGTTGATTCAGTGCTTTAGGGTCGTGAGGTTGAGCCTTGATGCTGCCTACTTGTTAGGCCTGTGGCTTTCGGAAACCCCCTTCTTTAACCGTGGAAGGATTGCTTTGGAAATTCAGTGAAATGATGCCAATAGAATGCTTGGCATAGTGACCTGGGTGTGAAGGCATCCTTTCTGGGAACCTGTTACATGCTGAAAGCCATTTATATTAAGATAATATCTTTTAGGTCGATGAAGTGGAAAGAACTTGAGAATTAAGACAAACACTTGTGTTTGAGATGGTCTTAAGGTGTATGTACTTATTCTTGTTCTCATCCTTAAAATAGCAATAGTAACTTTATTTCTGCATGTATTGAGTGTGTCTCTATATGTTTATCCTCTGTGTCTCCCTTGCATGCATTTAGTATATGGTAAATGAAGAATTTTTAAAAATTGGTAATATAGATTATAATCAGAAGTTTTCTGCCCTTAGGCTGTAAGTGAGCAGAGGACAGTGGAAGAGGGACAGAGAAGGTGGGCTTGGTGAGCAGGGCTATAATCTCAGTATTCTAGAGGGCTGAGGCAGGAGAATTCCAAGTTCTAACACAGCTTAGGCAATTTAGTGACAGTGTCCACCTTCACTCAAAATTTAAAAAAATTAAGAAGAGCTGGAAACATAGCTCAGTGCAAAAACCCCTCGGTTCAATCCCCAGTACTCTCAAAAATAAAGTTAAATGAAAAATTTTTTAAAAGATAAGGGTAAAGAGAGCTGAAAACACCTAAGTGAAAATTGATGTTGATTTTAAAATGCTAATTTATTAATTCCTTTTTCATAGTAGCACCAAAAATTAACCCTAGCCTGCCCTTAAATCCGTTAGCCTCTCCAAAGTAGCATGTATTCCAGACCAAAGCAAACTGCTTGTGATGTAACTCAGCTTGGTGACAAGGCTCACTTGCAACTCTCAGGGCTCTCCTTTGTCTGTAGAGGAGATTCTGGTCCTATCTCTGATGTATATACTTGTAGAAGTATGACACTTGCAGGTTCAAGAAGAACGATTAAATGTACACCCAGGTACCCATGACCCACCTCAGTGATGGGTCTTCCACTTCTACTCCATCCCTCAAGTAACTACTATTCTGGTCTTGTATGGATTTAAACATTTTCTCTTGCTTTTCACACTTTTTTTTTTTTTTTTTGAGACAGGGTCTCGCTTTGTAGTTCAGGCTGGCCCTGAGCTCACTATGTAGCCCAGGCAAGCCTGGAACTCAGCAATCCTCCTGCCTCTGCCTCCTGAGTGCTGGGATTACAGGTGTGAGCCACCACGCCGAGCACTGTGGTATGTGGTATTGATGGCTGGTGGGCATGAGTCATCATGCCCAACATTGTATGTGGTTACCGGGGATCGAACTCAGGACCTTGCAAGGCAGGTGCCAAAACCACTGAGCTCAATCTCTGGCCCTCGCACATATTTTAAATAAAAAAACTCTTAGGAAGGGATATTCCCAAGCAGGCATTTCCACCATAACCTGGTGGATCCTGAAATTAAAGGCAAGACACTGACAGTACAATGTAAACACAAAAAAACCCTTAAAGTCTCAGTGTGCAGGGATGGCCTAGTCCCTGTCTTCAAGGTTTTGTTCTAGTTCTTCAGGTACAGACTCCATACATGAGTTCTGACTGTATCAAAGAGGCTGTGTCTCGTCAAGCACAACTTGGAGGCTCTAATTTTAATGCTTTGAATCCCTAGGAATTGAGAAAACAGTAGTTTGTGCATATGTATTTTAGAAAAGTTTTTTTTTAAATATACAAATTAACCAGAGGGTATTGTATGGCTTTGAAGGATTAAACAGACTGAGAGCAACCTCTAAAAATGGTCCTCTTTTCCTGTTTTTTTTTTTTTGTGTGTGTGCTTGTGTTATGTTCTTTAAGTTATTTCTTCAAGGTCACACAACCCTGATCTTGCACAACTCTGACTTCTCATTTAAGGTAAAAATTCCTAGTCTTGGATCTTGGAGCCCTTGATGTCTGTGTAATTTTTTCACTATGTCTCTAGGTTAAAGCAGTTAGGTGCAAACAACCAAGTAATTATATCCTATCAACATAAATGCCATTTGAAAATATAATGCATATAACCAGAGAGAAAATGTAGTTTGTTATTTTAAAATAATCTCTTAATAGAATGTGTCCATACTACTCAAATCTTTGAGTATATTTGGCATCAACATTCATTTCCTTTTCTTTATTAATTGTTTCACAGCACTTGCATTTTGTCACAGCAACTCCTGAAAACCCAGCTCTTCAAAGATATGATATCATTGCTAGGGCTGTAATGGGCTCTGATGTTCAAAATGAGTTTTCTTCCAGTGGGTTCAGCAGGGTCCACCCCATTTAGTTGACTCTATTGCCTCTGAAATCAAGTGTCCTAAATGCCCCTATGAATTTGTAAAAGTTGCCAAATACCCTAATAAAGTGTGCAGGATAATGCTCTAACCTGAAAGATATGGCAAGTGAACTAAGTCATTACAAAAGAGCAAATACTGTATGATTTTACTTCTATAAGGTTCTGTACTGGAGCAGAACAATTCATAGAGTCAGAAAGTGGAATGGTGGTTGCCAGGCATGGGAGTTCATGTACTTTTTTTTACAACTTCTGTGTGACACTAATATTATTTCAAAGTAAAAATTTTAAAAGTAAAAAAAGAAATTTGTTAATTCTGGCCTTTTTGTCTCAAGGGACAGAGGATAGTGCAGGGTGACCAGAAAGCCAGCATGACATTACCTTTCCTTCCCATTTCCTCCTTATTCCTAGTTAGGGGAAAGAGATACAAACAGTAGCTGTGTTTCTTCCTATAAAAAGTGTCTTTGTTGTTTACTGGTGGGTTCCTGTGCAATGCTGAGAATCATCCATTTACTCTGCTAGTAAAATAGGAAGGTTTTTTTTGAGACAGCGTCTCGCTTTGTAGTTCAGGATGGCCCTGAGCTTTCTACGTAGCCCAGGCTAGCCTCAAACTCAGCTATCCTCCTGCCTCTGCATCCCAAATGCTGGGATTACAGGCATGAGCAACCATGCCCGGCATTGTGGTATGTAGTGCTTACTGATTGCTGGTGGGCATGAGTCACCACGCCCAGTATTGTTGTATGTAGTTACCAGGGATCGAACCAGGGACCTTGTGCTTGCTAGGCAGGTGCTGGAACTGCTGAACTAAATCTCCAGCCCTAAAGTAAGAATTTTTGACCTAGGATTTATTGGTGAGCTACACAGGCTCCAAGAGTACCCTGAAATTACATAATTGAGTGAATACTTATATCTGTATCTGAAATGGAAGACGTTCTGTATCTTTCATCAGATTCTTATGGGTTCCTAACTCAAGAGAGATTAGTTGGCACTACAGAACCACAGGGTTTTCCGAGTGCTGTCCTCCCATGACAGGCTGTTTCACTCGGCAGGTTAACTCCCTTTGGCTCTCTTTCCTTCTACCTGGTCATGAGTCTCTTTCACTCAAACATGGAATAAGCCTGAGCAATTCTTTTTTTTTTTTTTTTTCCTCAGAGCCTCTGGCCATTCACCTGGTTGCTAAAAACTCCAGGTTCCATTCCTCAAAGGCCAGAAATCGCAGGTGAACATTTTTGGAGTCCTCCATTGGGCATATGTGAAACCAGTCTGTGCAGTCAGCCTCGCAGCTGGCACATCTCTCCCCACTTTGCTCAGGCTCTAGAAAAATATGGAGCAGTAATCTGTGAGTACAGAGCTGTGGAAAACACATGACAATGGTACTAATGACTGAAGTTGGCACTAGAGTTGTAGTTCAGGGGAGAGAACCTGTCTAACATGCAAGGCTCCGAGTTGGAACCCTAACACTGGAAAACATTACTTTAGTCATCATTTGTTCAGAGTGCCCAGGCATACCATGGCATTTTTCACGGTAAGCAAGTATACTACCAATGAACTACTGCTCCAGCCCCTCAGGGAGAGCAAACTTAATTCTAAGGTTGTCTTCTGGGTTGTACAATATAAATTTACAGCATGTAAATAATGTATAATATAGTCTACATTGTTTAGTCTTGAGTGATTTACAGGAGCAACAGTATTTATATTTTAGATAAGATGTTAATATTTACTTAATACATAGGGTTTCCAGTTATTAAGACTGGTATTTGACTTATTCAAAATGGCATTATTTTTTTTAGAGACAAATTCTCACTAAGTTGCACAAGAGGTAATCACACTTGTGACCCCTCTGTCTTACCCTCTCTGAGTGCTCTGATTACAAGAGGGCACCCCAAGGCCTGGACACAAGCTTTTCTTATACCTATGATTCCTCGCAATTTGTATTGATCTTAGAAATCCTCTCAAAAACAGTGCGTGTTTGTGGTTGAGGTTCTCTGCTATCACAAGCATGTCCAAGTCAACATGGCTTATCCAGAGAGAACTCATCACTAGCCCACACAAACCCTCAGTCATTCTAGGTTGGACACTGTCTCTGCATAGCTTTCCTTCATATGGCTCAGGAATCAAGGTTACTTTCTTTTGGTAAAGCTACCACCTTCAACAAGGGACCTCCGAAGTCACTGCAAGGGGGAGGGGACAATGGAAGAGGCGTACCATATTAACACAGCACTTTCGTTCTCATTCCATTAGCCAGAGCCAGTCGTCTGGCACTGCCTGGATTCTAGATGTTTGAGAGTATCCAAACTGTTTCTGAGCACAATCATTTACTTTAGAAGCGAAACAAACCTTGTTGATGCATAAGCAAACATCTTTTAGACAATAGGCCAGTCTTCTTACCAGTCAGTTGAATGGAATTAGTTTCATATAATTTATTTCTGCTTTTCTAACAACCAAATAACCAAACACACACACATAAATATTATGCCTTCATAGTATGAGGTATGGATGAGACCTTTGTACAGGAAATAATCGTATCATAATTGCTATGTGAGGAAATATCAGTGGCATTAAGCTACCTAGGTCCAAATTTTTATTAGGGAATGAAGCATATTTAATTTACTCAGAGTCATCCAACCATGTAGAGAATTGTACATTTCAGAAAAATGGAGCAGAGGAAGATTAGCAAAGGACAAGAATATGCATGTCTTAATGGTTTCTTGAATATTATCATAAGAGTTTAAAGCTACTGCAAGCTGCTGGCAACAGGCTAATGTGAAACTTTTTTCCCATTCAAAACAAAGTCTTTGCTGTGGAATGTATTACATAATTACAAAATGTATGTGCCATTTTTACTTATTTGCTCTTACAAGAGAGTAAACTTATAAAATTTGGACCTGCTTATCTTTTTTTGTTTGAAGTCAATCTGTAGCTAGGAGGACACCATCCTGGTTGTCTCCAGCATCTGACAGCTAATAGGACCAATGGAGGGATTAGAAGAAAATCCCATGAAACCCCAATAGGTACTTAGTCCTAGAGAAATATAAGTAATGTATGCCAGCTATAGTAATGTTTGTTTATCTGTTAACAGGATTGAGCTGGTCTACCAAGGTTCCAAGTAATAGTGATAAGTATCATATATATATATATATATATATATATATATATATATATATATATATATATATATTTGAGATAGAATCTTTATGTTGCCTAGGCTGTCTTTGTATTCCTGAGTTCAAGCTATCTTTCTGCCTTAGCCATCTGAGTAGCCAGGACTGTCGGCCTGTGCCACTACACCTTGCTTATTTACCATCTTTTGTCACATTAATATATACATGTAAGGTTTATGTATAGATGTCCCCCTCATGTGGTCATAGATGGTCTTTTCAGAGGTGGCTGAATCTAGAGTGTATGATTCTGGGATTAAGGGTGTGTGTGTGTGTGTGTGTGTGTGTGTTTTAAAGGCAGGGTCTCACTTTGTAGTTCAGGCTGGCCCTGAGCTCACTATGTAGACCAGGCAAGACTGGAACTCAACAATCCTCTTGTCTCTGCCTCCCGGCATTGTGGTATGATTGCTGGTGGGTATTGTTGTATATGGTTACTGGGGATCGAACCAGGGACCTTGCGGTTGCTAGGCAGGCCTAGCAGGCACCGAACCCTGAGCTACATCTCCAGCCCAAGGGCCTATCTACTTCTCAGTTGCCTTCAGTTTAAAATATTCTTATGCCAAGTGGCATATTCTGTTAGTCTTTATTGAAATTAAAGACGTGTTAGAGGGTGCAAAGCTCAGTGGTAAAGTGCCTAAGATGTGGGGAGCCCTGAATTTCATCCTCAGCACTGGAAAAAAATGCAGTAGAATGTGTGAGGCCCTTATTTAATCCTCAGCAGGGCAAAGAAAAAAGATATTAGATGAAAGGTCAGCAGATAACAGTCATGGGCCATATCCAGCATGCTGCCTGTTATAAATCAAGCTTCCTGGAACACAGCTATGCTCATTCCTTTACCCACTCATTGTCCACCACTGGTTTTACAGCACAGTTACAGAATCGAGTAGTGAAATGAAGACCATATGGTCTCCAAAATCTAAATCTATTTCTTTTTTTTTTTTTGAGACAGGGTCTCACTTTGTAGTTCGGGCTGGCTCTGAGCTCACTACGTAGCCTAGGCAAGCTTCGAACTCAGCAATCCTCCTGTCTCTGCCTCCCAAGTGCTAGGATTACAGGCGTGAGCCACCACGCCAGGCACTGTGGTATGTGGTATTGATTGTTGGTGGGTGTGAGTCTCCACGCCCAGCATTGTATGTGGTTACCGGGAACTGAACTCAGGACCTTGTGCTTGCGAGGCAGGCACTGGAACCACTGAGCTAACCCTCCGGCCCTCTAAATCTATTTCTGATCTGCTCTTTTACATGAAGAACTTTGCTGGACTCATTACTAGATGTACAATTAGGGTAATACTGAGAGTAACTCTTATCCTAGGTAGAACCTACTTAATTCCTGTGTTTCTATTATCTCATGGGAATAATAAAACCTACATGATATATTAAAATAAAATGATTTTTATGTTAAATGATCTTGAGCAAGTCACTAAATTTGTCTTCCCATAAACTTTCTGTCCATTTTCCAGTTAGATTCCTTAGACCAGTGTTTTTCAGATCTATCATACTTGAGTTGTGTGGAGATTGCTGGCTTCACTCGGTAGATTCTGACGCAGCTGGTCTGAGAAAGTACACACTTAACAAGTACCCCGACTTCTAAGTCAAGTAGCCTGTGGTCCACACTCAAATTACTCAGGACTTGTAGCAGCTTGTTTTTTTGTGTCCTAAAAATAGTTTGTCTGGCAGCTCTAGATAAGCTTCTTGTCTCAGCCAGCTCTGAAACTGTCTACTTGATAGGGAACCAAGAGGGAAATGCCCAATGGCATTAATCGTTAGCATTATCCTATAAATCAAGTCACTTACTGCCTGTGCTCACCTATACTGACATCTGTTGCTGTGCTTCCAAATAGAAAAAAGAAGGGGAAAGTTGGCAGTGTGACTTCAGAGAATGTGACATATTTACGGTGGGACTTGCTATACCCCTTCATGCTAAGAGCAAATAACTTCAAGCTAAAATTATCCGTGAAGCCCTTGGTTAGCTGGCGTTTTCAAAAAGTCAAGGTAAAAATTAACAGTAGGAGTTACAGTGAGAGGAAGAACCTAAGTCCTGGTGTTTTATAGGTACTTTAAAAATGGATGGCTGTTTAATTGTGAAGTCCTTAATCTCCAGAAGGTTTGTCTGCAGTTACATGATACTGAATGAATGGCTGGCTCACTGAAGACTTTGTTTTCCTTCACGTGTTGTTCAAAACCTTGCGGAAGAGTGCAAAATCTGTAATGACTAGTAGTGAAGCACTGGAGTCTGTTGGATTTTTATGCAATCTGGAAAAAAAATGAGACCCCCAGTTTTGTTTTTTTAATCTCAGAACTAAAAGTTAAAATAATAAAAACCTGAAGAATCGAAAGATGTGTCTGGAACCACTGACATTTATTTATTTATTTATTTATTTATTTATTTATTTATTTATTTATTTATTTATTTATTTATTTATTTATTTAATTTGAGACAGGGTCTTGCTTTGTAGTTCAGGCTGGCCCTGAGCTCACTATGTAGCTCAGGCAAGCCTTGAACTCAGCAATTCTCCTGCCTCTGCCTCCTGAGTGCTGGGATTATAGGCGTGAGCCACCACGCCCAGCACTGTGGCGTGTGATATGTGGCACTGATTGCTGGTGGGCGTGAGTCACCACGCCCAGCATTTTATGTGGTTACTGGGGACCGAACTCAGGACCTTTGTGCTTATGAGGCAGGCACTGGAACCACTGAGCTAACTCTCCAGCCCTGTAGTCACTGTTTTAAAGCTGAGGGTCAGGGTTGGGGATGTAGTTGAGGGGTAAAGCGCTTGCCTGAAATACACCAGGCCATCTGATTTCCAGCACCACAAAAAAATAAAAGGTGAGGATTAGATGCTTTAAATTATTTTGCATCTTGCTACTATACTGAAATAAAATCTAGGTGTTTGATTAGGCATAAATAGGGAATTCTGTACTTTAAATTGTAGATACTGTATCATTCAATGAAGGACTTAGAGCTAGATACCTTCTTTGTGGGAGGATATAAGGACATTTATTTATTTATTTATTTATTTATTTATTTATTTATTTATTTATTTATTTGTTTGTTGTTTGTTTCTTTTGAGACAGGGTCTTGCTTTGTAGTTCAGGCTGGCCCTGAGCTCACTATGTAGCCCAGTCAAGCCTCGAACTCAGCAATCCTCCTGTCTCTGCCTCCCGAGTGCTGGGATTACAGGCATGAGCTACCATGCCTGGCAAGGAAATTTATTTTTTAAAATGTTTGCTAATGGAGATTTAAAAGATCCCATATAGAATTATTAAAGGATTATCAAAGGAGTCTCTTAAATGATGAATTTTCTTTGCCCCCCACAGTATTTAATATATAACTAGAGGGCCAGAGGTTTAGCTCAGTGGTTCTGGTGCCTGCCTAGGAAGCGCAAGATCCTGAGTTCAATCTGATAACCACATATAACAATACCGGGAATACCAGGTGTGGTGACACGCCCATCAGCAATCAGTACCACCACCACAATCCTGGGCATGGTGGCTCACACCTGTTATCTCAGCACTCGGGAGGCAGAGGTAGGAGAAATGCTGAGTTTGAGGCCTTGCCTGGGCTACATAGTGAGTAGCTCTAAATCATTCCTTTCCCTCCTCCTCCAAAATATATAATGGGTCTAATTCATCTTTAGATGACAGAACTTTTATCCTTTCTACTACTAAATTCTAGAAGGGCTGTTTTGAAGAAAATGAACCTTCATTTTCTTATGTCTTTATAACTTGTAAAATTTGATTATCATTTTGATATACTAGAATTGATTTGTCTTGGTACTCACTGCATCTGTCTTTTAAAATCCTAAATAGACAAATTTATATCCCTCCTTAGTAAAGTAACAAAAAAATAGCAATACTGTACTTAAAATGTACGGTTGTATTAAAATGCATGATTTTTATGCACTGAAAATAGGACATAAAATATTGCATCCAATTTTGACTTCTGTGCAGTTTCTTATTATATTCTCCACCTCTCAACCTCTTTTGAAACTCCCTTAATGTCAGAGGCATTTACTTTAAGAGTAAAGGAATAAATCTTAAAAGACATTTAGTGTATGCTCTGAATTTATGAGCCATCTAAATTGGATGGAAATCAATATCCAAGTTACATAAAGCATACTTCTTATTAATGTTAATGAAAGATGTGCTCAAAATGAAAACGTATTCCCCAAACCTAAAGCAGAAAGAAGCCCTGTGATACTTGATGAATTTTATATTAACAAATAACATCAGAGGCTATTCAGTTATTTAAGTGACAGGGAAAATATTATGTTATAGTGCTAAATTGAGAAGGAAAGATCCAGTATTGATTGTAACTATTCAGATACCATAAATACACAGCATAGCTACCTGAACCCCACTGCAGAATAAAAAACATTGATTAAGGCTGGGTATATTGCTGAGCTCAAATCTGGGAGGCACACCATCTTACTTTTTTTTTTTTTTTTTGCTTTTTGAGACAGGGTCTCGCTTTGCAGTTCAGGCTGGCCCTGAGCTCACTATGGAGCCCAGGCAAGCCACCGCGAACTCAGCAATCCTCCTATCTCTGCCTCCCGAGTGCTGGGATTACAGGCCTGAGCCACCAGGCCCAGCACTGTGGTATGTGGTATTGATTGTTCTCCACACCCAACATTATATGTGGTTACCGGGGATCGAACTCAGGACCTTGTGCTTGCAAGGCAGTCTCTGAAACCACTGAGCTAACCCTCCGGCCCACCATCTTACTGTTTTTCACGAGGCCAAATTTCTCCACCTGAAACATAATCTATCTATCTATCTATCTATCTATCTATCTATCTATCTATCTATCTATCTATCTATCCATCCATCTATCTATTTATTTGAGACAGGGTCTTGCTTTGTAGTGCCCGGCACTGTGGAATGTGGTAGTGATTGCTGGTGGGCGTGAGTCACCACACCCAGCATTGTATGTGGTTACCGGGGATGGAATCAGGACCTTGCACTTGCGAGGCAGGCGCTGGAACCACTGAGCTAACTCTCCAGCCCCTGAAAAATAATCTTAATAAGTTGTTTTTGAGACTAGTAACCCACTTTTGACCTTCCTATTTATTTTTAACTTTTCTTTGTGGTTAGCATTAAGGAATGTGACTGGAAACCCTAGGCCTCTACATTGAAACCCAGCTGATTGACTTCGCTTGCAATGGACAGTGAAGATGCCCTTCATGGCAAGTCTGTGGAGAAAGGCTGGCAGGCTGTAAAGAGAGGAGAGCAGGCCTGGCCTCCAGTGGGCCTGGGTTCTGATTTCATGTCTCACAGCAGCCTTTGTGCCCTCTGCCAAGGGTCTTTCCTATTTCCAGGGCTGAACTTTTCTTTTTTTCTTAGAAAGGTGACCACTGGCCCAGTGTTTGAGACTAGTTTTCATTAACTGTTCCCTTTACTCACATGGATTTAAGTCACAGTGACATTGTTTTCACTTAACAAATAATCAACATGCAAATACCCTCCTGAGCATCATTCCAGGGAGGAAGCAGAACTTGCCAGTGACCTCAAGGCTCCTGTCCCTTCCAGTCATAACTCCCCCTCTGCCTCCAAACTAAACATAGGTGGTCTTATTTTCATGGAATGGTGGTTATATAAAAATGATGGTGCCTGCTGAAATCCTCATAAATTACCTTAACACTAGTGAAAAATTAGTCTTGTTTTGGGAACTTTGTTTATTTCACATTTCTTTTTTGTGATAGGGTCTTGTGTGTTGCTCAGGCTGATTTTGAATGCCTAACCCCAAGCAACCCTTCTGTCTCAGTCTCCTGAATAGCTGGAACTACAACTATGTACTACCCTATCTGGCTACAGACCTTTACAATTTATTATCAAACCATGAAAACCCCTCTTATTCCTAAGTGTATATAGGGAAATAAAGAAATACTAAAATTTCCTACACTGTCTTTTAAAACATTAGCAACATTAGGAATTAAATTATTTTGGAACCAAGCACAGTGTTAGATGCTTGTAATCCCAGCACTTTGAGAGGCTGAGCAGGAGATCACAAATTCAAATTCAGCCTGCGCAATTTAGTTGACTTAGTGAACCCCATCACAAAATACAAAATAAAAAAAGAATATGACTCATGCAAAAGCCCTAGATTCAACCCCCAACACAACAAAACAAAATGAAACACACACAGATAACTAAGCTGCTTTATTTCTTTGTAAGAAGGTGGTTTGAACCTTCCTTTTCTTTTTCTTCTTTTTGTTGTTGTACTGGAAATTGAACTCAGGACCTTGTGTTTGCCGGGCAGGTGCTCTGGTGTCACTGAACCATATCCTTGGACCTGCCTTCTTTTTTCTCACCGTATCCCATGACACACATCAAGCGTGTTTGGTATGAACTGATGAATGTTCCCACTTCTTTGGAAGTTGAAATCAGCTGCTGACATTTTATCCTTCATGCTGTCAGTTTTGTGAAGTGTCCCCAAGAGTTCCTTTGATGAGAAATTTTCCCTTATGTTGTTTATCTCAACTACTTTTCTCGTTTATGTCAATAAATTCTCTTTATAAAGTTCCTCTGAGTGCACATCAGGGTATTTAAGTGGTGGCGGTGCCAACATTCCTTTGGCTGGTTATTTCTCCTCCAACTCTTCGCCTTCCATTCATATTGTACTTTCAGTGTTAACCCCTTTCACTTTCATCTTTGTTGCCCAGTTTTCTCTTTTCCGTTCATTTTCTTAAAATGTTAAGTAAGTCTCTCCCCAGAAAACGAAGAGGTAACAACACACACACACACACACATACACACACACACACACACACACTTTGCTATCTGTTCAACTGTATAACAGGTTGAGGAGACCAATCACAGATAGCTTTGAGAGAATTGTGATTGGTCATTGATCATCATATAATCTATTAATTATGTTATCTGTGGCCTGAAGCTTGTACTTTGTGCTGTTATGGTGAGTGAAATGTTGTTAGAGAAACGGTGTAATTTAAACTGTAGAGCTGAAATTTGTACATTCTGGAACCAAGTAAAGTGAAGACAGCCTGTACAATTCCTTTTTGTGTGTTCAGTGCTGGCGATGGAACCCAGGCCTTACCTTTGCTTGGCAGGTGCTCTAGCAAAGAGCCACACCTGGCCTGTCTACAGGATTCTAACCTATACAGTAGTCACCTCCTTACTCAGGTATGTATCTTTAGACCCTGGCGTTTCCTCTTCATCTTCAAATGTTTTTGTTATGCTCTAAAAAAAAAAAAAATCTATATTAGGGCTAGGGATTTAGCTCAGTGGTTCCAACATCTGCCTGACTAACAAGTTTGATCCTGGTACCACATACCACATGCTGGGCGTGGTGGCTCAGGCCTGTAATCCCAACACTCAGGAGGCAGAGGCAGGAGGATTGCTGAGTTTGAGGCTTGCCTGGGCTACATAGTGAATTTAAGGCCAGCTTGAACTCCAAAGGGAGACCCTGCCTCAAAAAAAAAAAAAAATCTATATTTGGCCACTAGCCACAGAATGGAAGGTGGAATTGACGGAAATGCACTTTGTCATGGTTCCTGACATTTTAAGTCCAAAATCAAGGTGTCAGCAGGATTGGCTTCTTCTGCGGCTTTGCTCCTTGCACACAGCTGCCCTCCTGCTTTGTCTGTATGTTCTTCAGCTGCCATGCAGACTGGCCGACGGGGCACCCTAGTGGCCTCACTTTTTTTTTTTTTTTTTTCTTTTTGAGGCAGGGTCTCATTTTGTAGTTCAGGCTGGCTCTGAGCTCACTATGTAGTCCAGGCAAGCCTCGAACTCAGCAATCCTCCTGCCTCTGCCTCCTGAGTGCTGGGATTACAGGCATGAGCCACCATGCCTGGCTCTGGTGGCCTCATTTTAACTTTTTTTCTCTGTGCTGGTGATTTCAGAACTTGGCCTCACACATGCTAATCCTGCTGTCTACCACAGAGCTACATCCCCAACTCTGGAATTTAAAAATGCTCTTCTTCTCCCCTCTCCCCTCCCTTTTCCTCCTTTTGTGGAGCTAAGGATTGAACCCAGAGCCTTTGCACTGAGCTATATCCCCAGTCCTTTTTTTATTTTTTATTTTGAGACAGAGTGTAGCTAAGTTGTATTCCTGCTGCTTCAGCCTCACATAGTGTTGGGATTTCAGATGTGCACTGCCAAGCCTGGTCAAGACTTAAAATGCTGTATTTTTAACAGTTTTCATTCACCAGTAAAAAATTAGAATCATTCGTTAAATAAAAATATTTTGGGTTCATTTGTAAAGGCAAATTTGAACCATTATTAAAACATCCTGAGAGTATAAGCACTGCATACTAAAACTTTTTTTTTTTTTTTTTGAGACAGGGTCTTGCTTTTTAGTTCAGGCTGGCCCTGACCTCACTATGTAGCCCAGGCAAGCCTGGAACTCAGCAATCCTCCTGCCTCTGCATCCCGAGTGCTGGGATTACAGGCTTGAGCCACCAAGCCTGGCATTTTGATATGTGGTATTGATTGCCAGTGGGCGTGAGCCACCATACTTAGTATTATTGTATGTAGTTACTGGGGATCGAACCAGGGACCTTGTGCTTGCTAGGCAGGCACTGGCACCACTGAGCTAAATCTCTGGCCCCTTAATTTAGACTTTAATGGCTTCAGAAGTAGTGTACATTCAGTCCAGACTTGTGAATGGAGTAGTCAAAGTGCTCATGTTCAATCTTTATACCTCTACAAATTTGTCCAATAAATTGAGTAGCTGTTATACTGAGCTTCATATAGTATGAACATCTCTTTAAAACGTTACTGAATGAATATATTTATCTTCTGCTTTACTTCGTAGGCATAGTAGAGCCACTGATAGTTTTAAAAATGAAGCAAAAGAGGGCCAGAGATTTAGCTCAGTGGTTCTGCTGCCTGCCTAGCAAGCACAAGGTCCCTGGTTGATCCAGTAACCCACATACAATGATATGATATTGGGCATGGTGACTCACACCCACCAGCAATCAGTACCACACCCCGCAATGCTGGGTGTGGTGGCTCACGCCTGTAATCCCAGCACTTGGGAGGCAGAGGCAGGAGGATTGCTGAGTTCGAGGCTTGCCTGGGCTACATAGTGAGCTGAATTACAACGTGAGACCCTGTCTCAAAAAAAAAAAAAAAAAAAAAAAAAAAGGAGGTTTGCAGTGCTTGTGTCCTTTTGGGATCAAGCTATTTTGGAGAGTTAAGACTATTTAAATGTGTAGTAGAGATGGATGAAAAGTAATTTTTTCAGACCTGAAATATAAGCTCCTTGTCAGACTGTGTCTGTTTTAGAAACCAAGGTGTTTCTGTGCTGCAGGGTAGAGAACTGAAATGAAGTGATCCTCCCAGTCAGGCTAATGAGCACAACAGTCTAAACCCATGCAGAGTCCCAGGGACCGATTAGGGTGACTGGATTGCTTATGAAATTCTAGTACCCTAAGTATCGGTCTGCCTCTGCTTCATATGTCTGTGTTCTGTCTTTCATATTTAATATATCTTCATTTTAAGGACACAACAAAGTCTGCAGGAAAAGACAGTGAAAGATTTCTTTGGGAAGTTCCTTTGTTAGACTTTTCAAACAAATCTCTTAAGTTATTGGAGCCATTTATTTATTTTTAGTGCTAGTAAGTGATCTATCATTAGCTATACCCTAATTTAAAAATTAAAAGTTTTAATAACACATATTTTACATAGGAATACCGTAATTATACTGGATTCCTCTACTGGACAGTTAGGAAACATGTAGCATATAATTTTAAAAAATATACTGACATGATTTACATAAATGTTTTGTACTATCGTTAATTTCTTAAGGTGAATTACTGGAAATTACTGGGTGAGAGATATGGGCATAATTTTAAAGTTCATTCTGTACTTTCTAAATATATCAAATTGGAGATCTTATGAATTTCATCAAATTGGAAATCTAATGAATTTTTCAAAGATTATATAAACTTATTATAATAATCTTAATTTACAAAAAATGTAGAACTCATTTTTTGTAAATATTTACCATTGAGGGAGCTCATCCTAATTAATCTATCTCAGTAAGACAGTGTTTTGTTGAATTCACTTTTCAAACAAAAATATGATGATGCATATCTGTGTACTAGAAATATGAATCAATAGCTCTAACATCTGTTAGGCATAAAATCTCAGCCCTTCAGTAGTACAGTGTTGGCTTTAATAAGGTCTGCAATAACAGAATAAATACTGTGTTATGAATGGTAGCCGGGGAGAACTATTAGTCCTCATGAGAATTAAAGTACTGTTACCGTTCTTTAATAAGATAATTTCATCACTAGTGGTGATATTTTATCTAATAGTCTAAATTCATACTTCCACTTGCAGGAACTTAACTTTATTTAAACCTGATCAAATGTCCAGTTTTAGAATAATAAGTACCTGGAGCTCGCTCACTGATAAGTAACATTTTCTCCTTCTAAGATTCAGAAAACCTTTTCTTAGTCCCTTGCAACTCGATCCTCTGTGCCCCTTTATAGAAATCTAAAGGCAGGAAGAGTGTTAGCTACAGCCTCTTACATCTGTCAGGCTTTTGTTTGAAAGCCCGGCAGGAATGTCACCTGACACACAGGAAAAGGCCCTGTGATCTTGCCTATTCATTTGTGACATGCAGTAGTTTGTCTTTTGTATTTTAATAACACCTTTCTAAAAACTTCCATCTAAACTGCTTGTAACTTTCTGAGGGGAAAATAGCATACATTTCTGCAGGGAAGTTTTTATCCTAGATTGCGAGTTGAATTTTATTGTTTGCATAGATCTGGGGGCAGTTATCTGGGGAACACACCTTAGTTTTTGTACTAATTCTAGGCAAGCCCTCTAAAACTGATTACACTCCTGCCTCCACCTTAGGGTCTGAAGGAAAGGATTCTTGGGAAATTGTGTGGGCTGAAAAGAGGAATAGCAGATGTTGCCATATGCAGTGTGAAATTTCAGTAATAATTTCAGTAATATTGCCTTTATGTGTACTGAGGGGAGGGAAAATGGAAGAAATGGATGAATTTTCGGATAATTATTGTGAAACCTAAAGTAAAAAAGACACAACCTGACAAGACAGGAGGAAAATTTCACTTTCTGAATTTGTCCTGAGTACGCCAGCCCATTCTGATTCTCCCCAGAACATGTAGTACATATAAGTATAGGTTATTTTGCATGTGCTTTCAATTGTTTTTTCATCATTTTTTTCCTGAAGCTGAGCATTGAACTCAGTACTCCTCCCAGGCTAGGCAAGCACTCAGAGCTGAGCTACCTCCCCAGCCATAAATTATTTTTAAAATGTCTATCATTGACTGAAGGGAGCCGCGCGCACGGAACAGGCTGCGGGCTGCGCCGGGCCGTTTCTGGCGGACTGAAGGGAGCGGAGCGGCCCACTGTATCCCGGAGCTGTGCAGTGAGGAGTCAGGTATGGACCCTGGGTGCCAACTGCACCACGGAGGGTTGAAGGCTTCCGCCCAGCCCAAACCCCACCCTGGAGCTGTGCTGTGAGGACCCAGGCCCTAGAGGAGCTGGAGCCATCTCCTGCATCCCTCCACAGGAGGCGTGCTCCTGGAGCCACACTGAGACACCAGGCAAGATAGAAAAAAAAAAGGGGGGGGAATATATCTTCTGTTTTGCCATCTTCTCCTAGATCCCTCTATTCACCTCTTGTCCCCACACCCTCTCCTATCTTCCTGTCAGAAGCAATACCCAGACGTAAAAGATTCTTAGGCTGCCCTATTTCTTCTTCTGTACTATTATAAGAAACTGTGCAAAGCCTCCAACGGTCTCACAGCATACAGTTGGTACTGTTGTACATGTGCCCTTTTATCCTGTAGTACCCACTGGCATATATGAGGTTCTAGGGTATAGGTGATCTTCCTAAATCTGCTAACCCTATTTCATTCTCCTCCTGTCTCCCTACCTCCCTGATTCCCCAGTGACTTTTTATCCCCAAAGGGTTCGGGGGCTACATTTATGATCTGTATGTGGTATACACATTGCTGATTAATTCTAAATTTTGGCATACGGACATAGAGGTACGTCATAAGCTCAAACTCTCCAGAATAGAATTTAACAAAGCTTCTTATCTTATTTACTGTGTTTAATACTGATATTGGCATTTATTGTATCATGGAACAAACATGATGTGATTGTTCTGCTCAAATACCTCCCATGAAGTGTCAGAAGTGAGAACTCTCAAGGGCCATTACAGATTCAAGGAGGACCCCCCAGGAAAGTGCTACATCCAAACGGCCCCAGATAATAGAAAGAGATTTGTAACAAACATTGCTCTGTCATCAAAGAAGAGTATTAATAACAAGGAAAGAGTAGAAATGAGAAAATACACAAAAAACCAGACACAAAGATCAGCACCACAGGGAAATTCAGAGAAAAGGGAAATAGGGCAAACTGAAACTCAAACTCCAGGACTCTTGGAGATGGTAACTAAAGCAGATCTAGTAAAATGGAAATCAGAACTCATCTCTGAGATCAAAACACAGATACTGTTCTCAGTGAGAGACATCATTAAAGAAGAGATCAGTGAGATGTTAGAATCCAAGATAGCAGAAGCAATGGAACTTTTTTTTTTTTTGGCTTTTTGAGACAGGGTCTTGCTTTGTAGTTCAGGCTGGCCCTGAGCTCACTATGGTGCCCAGGCAAGCCTCGAACTCAGCAATCCTCCTGTCTCTGCCTCCCGAGTGCTGGGATGACAGGCATGAGCCACCACGTCCGGCATTGTAGTATGCGGCGTTGATTGTTGGTGGGCGTGTCTCCACGCCCAGCATTATATGTGGATACCGGGGATCGAACTCAGGACCTTGCGCTTGCGAGTCAGGCGCTGGAACCACTGAGCTAACCCTCCGGCCCAGCAATGGAACCTTTTAAACAGCTTCAAGCAGAGCTCCAGGTAATGATGAAGGAGAAGGAAAGCTTGCACAGTAGGATGAATGAAGCAGAGAACCGAATCTCAGACCTAGAGGACAGCATAGCAGCCAGCGAGCAGGAAAGGCATAATCTATGGGAAAGAGCAAGGGACCATGAGAAATCAATTCAACAGCTTCTAGATGACTCAAAAATAAAATCAGACTGATTGGAGTCACTGAGGAAGCAGGAGACAGTGTAAAGGACATAAAAAAGCTATTGTCAGATATAGCAACAGAAAACTTCACAGGAAAAGATATAGACATACAGATAAATGAGGCCTATCAGACTCCAAAACACCATGACATAAAAATAGCTACACCTAGGCACATAATTATCAAGGTTCCAGATGTACAACAAAAGAATGAAATACTGAAAGCAGTGAGAGAAAGGAAGAAAATCACCTACAAAGGGAAGCCCATTAGGATCACAGCAGACTTTTCAACACAAACACTCAGTGCAAGGAGAGCGTGGAGGGAAATATTTCAAGCACTGCAGGAAAACAACCTCCAACCTAGACTGTTGTATCCTGCAAAATTATCTTTCAAAATAGACAGGGAAATAAGATACTTCCATGATAAAGAACACCTGAAAAACTTCACAAATACAAAACCTGCACTCCAAAACATCCTAAAGAACATCTTGGAAAAAAACACAGAAAATTTCATACCCACGAGACCCAGGAGAATGAACTCATTGGGGCAAACAAGAAACTAAATAGAAAAGGGGAAAAGCAAAGAAGAAAAGAACCGAGAACAGGGAAACATGGCAGCTCTGGATATGTCCATATCAGTCATAACCATTAATGTCAATGGCCTCAATGGGCCAATTAAAAGACACAGACTAGCAGATTGGATCAAGAAGCAAGATCCTACAATCTGCTGCATACAGGAAACACACCTAATTCAGAAGGAAGCCCATAGACTGAAAATAAAAGGTTGGAAAACAATCCTCCATGCCACAGGAAACTGCAAAAAAACAGGAGTGGCTATCTTGTTTGCAGACAAAATAGATTGCAAACCCAAACTGATTAAAAGAGATAAAGAAGGTCACTATATCCTCGTATGAGGAACTATCCAAGAGAAAGAAATAACACTCATAAATATTTATGCACCGAACTCTAACGCACCCAACTATATAAAACAAACATTACTGGACATGAAAAGCCAGTTATCCATGAATACAATAGTAGTTGGGGATTTTAATACTCCATTGTCACAAATTGACAGATCAACTGAACAAAGAATCAATAAGGAAATACTTGAGCTAAATCAAACTTTGGAGGAAATAGACTTATTAGATGCCTACAGAATTTTTCACCCTTCAAAGTGAGAATATACCTTCGTCTCATCTGCTCATGGATCATTCTCCAAAATAGATCACATTCTAGTCCATAGAACAAGCTTAAGTAGATGCAAAAGAATTGAAGTTATCCCCTGCATACTATCAGACCATAGTGCCTTGAAACTGGAGCTGAATAGCAGAAGTAATTCCAAGATCCTCACAAACACATGGAAATTGAACAACACTCTGTTAACCAACCAATGGGCCACAAAAGAAACTAAAGAAGAAATTAAACAGTTCCTACAACTAAATGACAACCCCAGCACAACACACAGGAATTTATGGGACACAATGAAAGCAGTTCTGCAAGGGAAATTCATAGCAGTGAATGCCTACACTCGGAAAATAGAGCAAACTGCAATAAACAATCTAATGATGAACCTCAGACAACTAGAAAAAGAGGAGCAAAACAAACCCAAAACACATACTAGGGAGGAAATTAGAAGGATCAGAGAAGAAATTAATGAAGTGGAGACGAAGAGAACAATACAAAGAATAAATGAATCAAAGAGTTGGTTCTTTGAAAGGATAAATAAGATCGACAGACCCTTAGCCAACCTTATCAAACAAAGGAAGGAAAAGGCTCAAATCCATGCTCTAAGGAATGAAAATGGGGAAATCAGCACAGACCCAGAAGAAGTCCAAAGGATCATAAACACATATTTTGAAAATCTATATTCCAAGAAGATGGAAAATCTAGAAGAAATGGATAGATTCCTAGACTCATATGAACTTC
>PVIC010013419.1:0-38132 GCA_004025085.1 Thryonomys swinderianus
AAAAAAAAAAAAAAAAAAAAAAAAGCACAGTGGTTACCTTCAAGGGGACAGAGAGGGTCAGAGGGGTATGTGAGGAGTTGCTAATATCTTACATTTTGACTGGATGCAGGCTGTGGGTAAATTCATCACATACCATACTTATGGCATATACCTCTTAATAAATATTTCACTTCACTGAACAGCTTTAATTCTCTACATTTTTGGCATGGGGAAGTATGGGGAAAAGACTGAGAAAGACTGAGAAAAGAGAAGGTTGTGCTGAGCATAGTGGTGTATGCCTGTAATCCCAGCATTCAGGAGGCTGAGGCAGGAGGACTGCAGCAAGTTCAAGGCCAGCCTGAAGTCCATAGCAACAAACAAACAAAAAACAGGCTGGGAGGGAAGGCAGAATAAAAACCATTTGGGATATGATCAAAATAAGGAGAAAGGATAGTACATGATGGGGAAAGGAGAGATGACTGCAGAGAAATAGCTTTTAGAATGTGAGCAGGGAAAAAATTTTAAGTGCTAAGTATACTTTGTAAGAAATTAAAAGCTGACAAGTCATGTTTCAGTCACTTCCAATTAACTTCTATGTATCACTTCCTATTTCTTCAAACTTTTAATCTCTTATTAATTCTTCAAATGGTAGATCACCTGAACTGGATTTCTAGAAATGAAAATTTCAAATTCAGTACTTCATATCTCATGAAACTGTTGCAAGTACTTCTGAGTTATTTTAATTTGGTATTTCTAAGTTATTAAACAACCCAACACAGTACTTTACTCTTGTGTTTGCTCTCAATCCTTGCTCAGCAATTCTGTATTTATAACAAGCATGTATCAGATTTTAGTTATTATCGCTTCTCGGCCTTTTGGCTAAGATCAAGTGTAGATTTTAGTTACTGATACCAAACTTCATTTTGTACTGTGAATTAAACCCAGGGCCTCTCATATAGCAGGTAATCATTCCACTGCTAAGCTGTATCCCCAGCCCTTTTTATTTTTTCCAGTTTTGGTTTATGTACTGTCAAAGTAAGCAGTTTTTTGAGACAGGGACTTGCTAAATTGCTAAGGTGCTTAGCCTAGCCTCCAACTCATAATCCTCCTGCTCCAACCTCCCAAGTACCAGGATTATAGGTGTAGGTTACCACAACCAATCCTTTGTTTTTCTTTGAGTTATGTAAGACAAAGATACCACTTAGATTTTAACAAACTCAATACTTCTTTAAATGGTCGTCATGAAGACAGAATGAAAAGCATTCATCTAAAATATTGTCTAACTTTAGCAGTTATTAACTACCCCATCCAATATCAACTGCTTTGAACAAGGAAGGAAGGGACAAGAAAAAAAGGTGAAAATAGAAAGGAGAATGGAAATAAAGCTTTTGTACATAAAAAAGAGATGGGATGTATCATGTACAGGTGCAAATTCCCTATGATGAGTGTTATCATTATATATGCCTAAAATGTACCAATAAATGGTTTATTATTAAAAACTGCTATGAATTTTAGAGTCAATTTTAGAAAACTGGTACACATTTTTTAGCATCTTGATCATATAGCTAATTGTCTTGATGCCATCAAGGAGATAGGGAGGAGCCGAGGATGTTGAAATGAGTTAGTGTGTTAAGCAACAAGGAATCTGTGTGTGACTCCTTCTATTCTACACTGTTAAGTTTGTGGCAAGGTCACATGCTATGCACAAGGCTGAGAGTTGCAGAATGTTTGAATAAGTAGGCATAAAACTGCATTACTGGAGAACAAGAAACCCTGTAAACACTGAGTGCCTTTTTGAAATGTGAGGTCTTGAAAGTGAAGGAGAACCTACCCACAGGGTTGTGTTTTACTCGCGTGACATAAGCTGCCTGAGTATAGGCATAGATTGGGCAAATGGTTTAACTAGGGCCAAGGCTTCCCCAGGTGAGTAAAATAATCAGAAAGAGAGTTAAAGGTGTATACAAGACAGTCAAGAGATAATGACTCTAAGCTACAAGGGTAATGAATAAAGGTGAGGTTCATGAACTGAAAGTCCCAATAGGATTGAAGTACAGTTGGCATGGAAGTAACAGAGAAACTCAGCTGCAAGGTCAGTGGTAGACTTGAAGATCGAGATGGTGATAGTACGATAGAATAGATGGCTGAGGTAGAGTGAAGAAAAAGCATTAGGAAATAGTGTCAAGGAACTGAGAGGACCATGGAATTGGACAGAGAATACACACGGGTGCTAAAGTCTGCAAGAAGGTCCTGAGTGTGAGTAGACAGGAAGGTTGTGAACCAGGGATTAAAGTCACTGATGAATGACAGATAATGATCAAAAGATTAATCAGTGTCAGAAACGAGCACGTCCTCAAATCTGATGGTTTGAACTGCAAAGGGTTGAAAGCTGCAATACAGGACAAGGACAACCAACCCCAACTAAAGTTAAAGAAACAAGCAAAAAATAAAGAGATCTAATTGAGAGGGCAAAGAAGTATGATTAGGTAGCAGTCAGATTTCAATTACAGAAAAGGCAGAAAAGGAACTTTCCAGAGCCCAAGAACACAGTGGGCATGCATGCATTCCTTCTGGGCATGGTGCACAGAGCACAATGAAAGATTCTAGAATAAGACTCTTCAATTAAGAGGTTCTGAAGTTTAATGCTCTATACTGTTATTCTGAAAAATAATAAGGCAGCTTTAAATTTTATTTTTGAATACCAATTTTTTAAATGACATACCACCAAATAGTTATAAGATAAAGTTTTCATATAAGTGCTTACCTCTATTTCTGTAATTTTTTCAGAGGGATTATCAATAAGGAAACGTGCCAAAGTCCCAGGAGTAGTTCTGTAAGTTAGAATGATTGAATTTTTAGGGTCCTGACACCACTGGATAAAGAGATCTCTTGAGAATCCACATTCCAGGTCAGGCTGGCTGGCAAGGACAACTTTGGGACTAGGAACTCGAGCCAAGTCAGACAGACCATGGCATAAAGAAAGATGGCGAAACTGAAATGGGTTATTCCTTTTGTCTTCAAAACATCTCATCAATTTATCACTCATCCATTCTACCTAATATAGGGGGAAAAGATAGTGATTAGAAAACATTCTAACTTCAACATATTCTACATTTAAGGAATTCAAATTCTATCTCAATTTTTTTTCCCCAATAGTTGCTGAAATCTGTACTCTTCTGACAACCAGCAGTTTTCTGATTCTTTCCCACTCAGTCTACTTGAGTTCTTATCCTAAAAATTCTATTTTTAAGTGATTCAATTTTAAGTCAGCTCAGATCTTTCTGAAAAAGCAGTATATTCTAAATAAATATCTTACTCTTGAGATGCTATTTCAAAGGAAAGAGTTTATAAAAAAAGAATAAGGAATTCTAACATTTATATCCTATCAGGTAGATTCTATCTTTGTGCCCATTTTATAGACCAGGATACCAAAAATTAGAAGAGAAGCAACTTGGTAATCTGAAATGGAGACAAAAGCAGAAAATATCTCTGGGGTATGTACAGATTAAATAATTATGTGAAGCACACAGGACAGTAAGTAGTTCATGTTAGCTACTATTATCAATTTCTTCAGAAAAATAATATCTAAAAGGCAATTAAGACACTAATCTCATAAGACCAATCACATGCAAACTTCATTATTATAAAAGATAACAGAAAAACAAACCTGAGACTTAGAAAACTCCACCACGTTATAACTAACATTATTTAGGAGCGCCAGTGAGTAAACACCCAGCCCTGCATCTTTAGTTCTCCAAATTTGATCAAGAAGCTGAGCAAGTTCCAAGACTCTGCCTGCAGTATCCACGGCTATTAACACATTGCCGTCACCTCGGAGGGTTTCCAGGACATTTGCTAGAAAACAAGAATGTAAAATCCCCATAGAACAAAACAGTATTGTGCTACAAAATTAGACAACATTGTCTCCCTGTTTTTACCACAGGGACTGTAATTTATAAGTAATCATTAGGCCTAGTACAAAAGGAAAAATTTTGTGAGGGTTAGCACAAATTCTAATTTTCTTAAGTATGTTTTCATTAGAGGTAAAAAAACACTCTCAGCTTTCTTCATTTAAGTATTATAAATCAGTAGTTTCCAACTCTTTCACATTAAGTATACATAGAAAATGGCAATTGAGTCAGGTGTGGTGGCATATGCCCATAATCCCAGTACTCAGGAAGCTGAGGCAAACAGACCTCTGAGAATTCAAGGTTGGCCTAGAGTACTCAGTAAGATCAAAGCCAGCCTGAACTCCAGCACCTTGTATCAAAAAAAAAAAAAAAAAAAAAAAAAAAAGTTTCACTGGGAAAACTGACAGGCCTTATACAACCAGCATGGGGGCTTCCAATTTGCATTCGCCTGTTCACCCCACTAAAGTTTACTATGATTAATCTCAAAATTTATATATACATACAAACACACAAATATGTATATATCAATTACATATAAAATATATATTTTTTATGTATACCCACAGAGTAAAATGCAGATCACATGTTGTTTTTACAACAAAACCATATTTGTAAGATTTCTTTGCTCTACATGAAAGTCTACTTGGAAATAAATGGTAAAAAGCAAACAAGCAGAAACAAACAAAAACCATGAACTAAAGAACTTCTTCAGGGCTAGAGATTTAGCTCAGCGGTTCCAGTGCCTGCCTAGCAAGCACAAGGTCCCTAGTTCGATCCATGGTAAGTACATACAACAATACCAGGCCTGGTGGCTCACACCCACAGGCAATCAGTATCACATACACAAATGGCCAGTTTGGTGGCTCAAACCTATAATCCCAGCACTCGGGAGGCAGAGGCAGGAGGATTGCTGAGTTCGAGGCTTGCCTGGGCTACATTGTGACCTCAGGGCCAGCCTGAACAACAAAGCAAGACACTGTCTGAAAAAAAAAAAAATTCTTCCAGTTTGTGATTACTCATACAAGTCAGGCTTTTTTGGGCCAGAGATGCATCTCAGTAGTGCTGTACCTGTCTGGCAAGCACAAGGTCTTCAGTTTGATCCCTGGTACCACAAAAAACAAACAAAACAAAGCAAAATATCACACTTTTTTTTTTTTTTGGAGACAGGGTCTCGCTTTGTAGTTCAGGCTGGCCCCGAGCTCACTGTGTAACCCAGGCAAGCCTGGAACTCAGCAATCCTCCTGTCTCTGCCTCCCGAGTGCTGGGATTACAGGTGTGAGCCACCATACCCGGCACTGTAGTATGTGGTATTGATTGCTGGTGGGCATGAGTCACCACGCCCAGCACTGTATGTGGTTACCGGGATGGAACTCAGGACCTTGCGCTTGCGAGGCAGGTGCTGGAACCACTGAGCTAAATCTTCAGCCCAAAAGTCATACTTTTTAAGTAGAGGGTTGTGCTAATATGTTAAAAATAGGACCCAACTCTTACAGCTTATAAGAAAGAACACGAAGTAAAGCAGCTCAAGTGAAAACAGAAATGAGCATCAACAGTTTTCAGACATCTCTTCAAAACCAAGAGGACTAGAGTATAAAGCATTCAACACCGAAACAAACCAATGCTTTCTCTGTATCCTTAATTACCTGTTTTTAGAGTGTGTTTTTCTAACTGATAAGCATGAAGTCTTAATACACAGACTTATCACTGAATGCCTGGGAGAGCTAGCTATATGCTAAAAGGTTGGAAGAAGCTAATCTTTATATCTTATTTAAAATACCAATATTGTCAAATATTTCTTCAAAGCTACTGGAGTTAACTAACCTCCTATGACCAAGTTCAACAGAATAAAGAGAATTTCATACCACCTTGCACTTCCACAGCTATTTACAAGGGACACTAGATAATACATACTCAGAAGTTGCTCATCTCTCTGTTTTCTTCTAGGCTGCACATATGTAGCATTGAAAGAATCTGTGATGAGTAGAGAGGGTCTGCTTAGCATTTCCAGAGAACATCCATTTAAGTGGCTGTTAAAAGTTTAAAAAGAATATTGTGTATCACTTCATGTAAACAGTAATAGGTCCTCTTAATTAAAAAATGAGTAACTGCTATTATAAGGCTTTCCCTCCCTGCTAATTATAAAAGTATATATGCTCATTGGGAAGGGAGAAGAATGGGAAGAAAGGAAGCAAGACATGTTATGTACAGGTACAAACTCCCTATGACGAATGTTATTTTTATTTAAATGGACCAATAAAATATTTTGAAAATGCAAAAGAAGAAAAATAGGTTAAATCTTTAAAAGTATGTATAAAGAGGAAGATTAAAAACTCACAGAGGGGGCCGGAGGGTTAGCTCAGTGGTTCCGGCGCCTGCCTTGCAAGCGTAAGGACCTGAGTTCGATCCCCGGTTACCACATATAATGCTGGGCGTGGTGGCTCACGCCTGTAAGCCCAGCACTCGGGAGGCAGAGATGGGAGGATTGCTGAGTTCGTGGCGGCTTGCCTGGGCACCATAGTGAGCTCAGGGCCAGCCTGAACTACAAAGCAAGACCCTGTCTCCAAAAAGCAAAAAAAAAACTCACAGAGGACCACCCTAGATCAAGATAACTACTCTATTTTGAGTATATTTTTCAAGGTTGGGTTGGGTGGGGTGGCATATGCCTGTAATTCCAGTACTTAGGAGGCTGAGGTGGGATGATTCCCATGAGTTCAAGGCCAGCTGAGTTCAAGGCCAAAGTAAACTACACAGTAAGATCTTATCTCAAAACATCAAACCTAAACAGCAATAGAAACAAAGCATAAAAGTATTGTATACATATTTTGAATTTTTAAAAAATGTTATCTCACTTGGTGTGGTGGGTGGAACAAATCCAAAGTCTGAGCTACTCAGAAGGCTGAGGCAGGAGAATAGCAAGTTTGGGGATATAGCTCAGTGTCAGGGTGCTTATCTAGACATAAGACCCTGGGTTTAACCCTTAATACCTCAAAAAAAAAAGTGGATATCATATTCTCAGTTCTATACTGTAGTTTTTTCCCATGATATTAAATTTTTTTTCTGGTTTTTAGCAATTGCAAACATTTTCTATCATATTTATACTGTATATATTAGAGCCTTTTTTTACATTTAAGTAACTTTTTTGGCATTACAATCTTTCAAAGAACATTTTTTTTAAAACCTTCAATTGCATTTCTGAACATTTCTTTGGGAAATATTCTGAGAAATGTATTTACTAAACTATGTAAGTGTTGCTAAATGGCTTTCCACAAAGGTTTATCTTATTCCAGTGAGGATCAACCAGAAAGATATACCAACTCACAAAATACTTCACTTAAGACTACTACCACTTTTCTTTTTTCTGACTTTAATTTTTGTCCATTTTGAAACTACATTTTTTTTTTTTTTTTTGAGATAGGGTCTCACTTTGTAGTTCAGGTTGGCTGGCCTGAGCTCAAGTTAGCTTTAAACTTGGCAATCCTCCTGCCTCTGCCTCCTGAGTGCTGGGATTATGGGCATGAGCCCCCACACCCAGAGAAACTATGTATTTTTGATTAAATAATGCTTGGTCTTATGTTATGCATAAGTTTTCAGCTAACTTGCAAATATTCTCCCTAGTTTTACTGGTGTTGTAATTTAGCTTATTTTTCAGTTTAATCCTGTATGTTATCAAATCTATCAAGCTTTTCTTTTATAAATTATTTCATTATTTTTATGCTTCCAAATTCTTCCAAATCAAAATTATCAATATTGTTTCCTTTTCTAGTTAATTTTATCCATCTGAAATTTACTGTTATACTGTAAAAGAACAAAAATTTTTCTCAAAATGGTTAAATTCACTCACCACTTACTCAAATAACCATCTTACTCCATTAATCTATATATCTAAATTCAATCTATTAGTCGTAAATATTTCTTAAAATAAAGATCTTGGGCCAGAGGGTTAGCTCAGTGGTTCCGGCGCCTGCCTCCCAAGTGCAAGGTCCTGAGTTCTGAGTTCGATCCCGGTAATCACATATAATGCTGGGCGTGGAGACTCACGCCCACCAGCCATCAACACTGCATACCACAATGCTGGGCCTGGTGGCTCACGCCTGTAATCCCAGCACTCGGGAGGCAGAGACAGGAGGATTGCTGAGTTCGCAGCGGCTTGCCTGGGCACCACAGTGAGCTCAGGGCCATCATGAACTACAAAGCGAGACCCTGTCTCAAAAAAATAAATAAATAAAAATAAAGATCTTTAGGCTATTACCTCAAACAAGCTTTCAAGTCAATGTACAGATATAAAAGCCTGTAGAGACTGAACACCAAAAAATTTATAGCAATGCTTTGCGTGGAAAATGAAATATGTAAAATTCTAACTACTGTGTTCACTTTTAAAGGGAATGTGATACTAAATACAGTTATATTAGACAGAAATTACTTAAAAAAAAAAACCCAAAAAGTTCTGTTAAGTAGTAGGTTGAAAGCATATAAAATATAGTTTTATGTAGCAAAATTCACCTCCTTTGCAACACATCCAGGGAAACAGCTGTTTTATAGTGGAGAATCATACATAATTTTTCCACTTCACACCTAACATTCCCTTACAATGCAAGTAACAATAAAAATACTCACTACTTAACTTGTTTTTAGTAAAAGGCAAAAGATTTATGCAATCTGAAGAGAAACCAAAGCATACACTTGTGCTTTTAAATTGCTCTAGATTTTAGTTAAAAACAAAATGCTTCAAATATTCCCTTTACAGAATTAAACAATACTATTTGCATTTCCTTTAGCTCTTGTCTTCATGTACCTACATCTCCCTCTTGTGGTTGAAGTCAACTGCATAAACAATTTCTTCTTCTCCATCTTTGACTATTTTCCATATTGTTCCGCCTATCATGTGGCCAGCTGGTAGAGGTGTGATAGACAAGCCATGTCCTTTACCTATGTCAATAAGATAATGACAGTATTCAAGTTTCTTTCACAGCCCTATAAGGTTTTATTTTAAAACTTTTGACCGGCAACATATACAATGCCAAAATTCAGAAGTAAAAATGTATATAGTGAAAAGTAAGTCTCATACTTCTCTCCTCAGCTACTATACTCTTTCAATGAAAGCAAATACTCTAGCATTTTATTATGTGTTCGTGCAGATAATTGTGTTCATAAGTAGATAGTTACAGACTGAACATTAATGCTAGTACACTATTAAATAACAGCACTAATAAACTTATTGTGTGTGTGATGCTGCTGCCATTGGACCCACAGCCTTACGTATGCAAGGCAAGCACTTTACCACTGAATTACACCAGAGCTGTTTTAATATTTAAATTATATTAACAAGTGTTTCCATTTTTGCTAAACTTTAAACTGATAGAATAGTATTTCAAATCTCCATAGGGTAAAGAACTTATTCCCACAGAAAAACTAAATATAAGCAAAACTACTAAGACATTGTTATTTCCTGGTTAAATCCTCATGAATCCACTATTTAAAAAAAATTTTTTGTACCATATTTTCAATGCCACAGTTCATTTTTAGGAAAATTTCTAAGCATTTCTCCTGTATATAATAAATACATTTAATATGATATCCCAACCTAATAAGCTTTTAAAGTCCAATTCTAGAATTTAGTAATTTTCTGCTTTGCTACCTTAGCACTATACTTCAATTACTACATTTAGATATCTGAGCTACTTTGTGTCTTGAATCTAACTCCAAGCTCTAAGGCAAAGGATCTGTACCCTTTACTTTCATTCATTCTGCATAATAAATACTAAGATAAAGTCTTCCCAAGCTAATAGGAAAAATGCTAACAGTCCAAGCTGTTAGTATTTAATCTAGAACATTTTAAAAATTTGGATGGAAGTTGAGTGTTCAATTCTTGTCAAGGCAAAATAATGCTAATTTTTTATCCTCAGGCCTGTATGTGCCTGTGAGTCTTATGACTCTCTGGAGTGTTTTTCAGAAGGTTAAATTCCCTTGTCCAGGCTGAGGGCATGCCTCAGGGCGCAGTGCTGGCCCAGCACATGCTGGACACTGGGTGCCACCCTCAGCACCATAACAAAACAAAAACCTGCTACAATTTTTTACCACAGAAACATTTTTTACCTTTCAAATTTACAATTTGGGAGAATTTTAGCTGCTGTATTTTATCAAAGGCTGCATCCACATCATCTAACGTAAAGAGCGTAAAATCTTCTGTGTTATGTCGAGACTAAAAGAAGGACACAAACGTGAGGTTAAAAATGATCACTGCTGGAGTACAATATTTTTCCCTAATTGTTTAAATTACCTGATAAAGATCATACATGAACATCTGTCCCATTTTATAAACAGGAATGGTTGCATAGATGGCACAGTTCAGACCCAACTTCCCCACTGCGTATGGGAGGGCACCAAGATGGAGAGGGTCAGGGTGAGACAGCAACACAGCATCGATCTGGTGAACATGCCTGGGGGAAAGAACCAAAACAAAAACTTGCTCTGTCCTCGTTTATAAGGGTAAAGGCAGAATAGTTAAAATCACCCATGCTGGACTGAACACTATGCTGAGGTAGAGAGGAGGACAAATATCTAAAATTATACACCTATGAACTTCAATTATTACTACCCTGTTCAGTTGCGTCTAAACATAGGATGTTATGATCTCTAGATATTTAAAAAGACAAGTAGATACCACAAATAAGTTGAGTATGACTGGCTACCCTATATGGTATTATTTTAATTTCAAACACTCAGCCTGGAATGTTAGAAATTGTTAAGCAGAAAATAAAAATCCACACATTTAAGATGGATTTTGACCAAAAGCACAATCACTACAGTAAAACAGCAACTAGTATATACACTGAAGTAAATATATGTTCCATGAGCAGTAGATTTCTTTCACTTTTGGCTTCAAACTCTAAGTATTTAAAAATATTTAAGCCCTCTTTCCTGTATTTATTAGTATAATACCACATATGTAACTGAATTTTTTTTATAGGGACCCACTTTTGTAATTCATGCTGGCCTCAAACTCACAGCTATCCTCCTGCCTCATCCTCCCATGTGCTAGGATTACAGGCATGCACTACGATACCTGGCTTGTAACTTAATCTTTTTTGATAGGTTAGGATCCTTTTGTATTTCGTGATTATTATTCTAGGAACTAAGTCACAATATCAAACATCAAAAAATACAAAGGAAGCTAATGTAATATAGCAGAACTATCACACACATGACTCTCACAAATGAGGCATGCCCTCAGCCTGGACAAGGGAATTTAACCTTCTGAAAAACACTCCAGAGAGTCATAAAGCATTTCCTAAAAGTAGAGAGCACGATTTTTACAGCAATCCATTACGTAAGCAACAATTTAAGATTTTGCTGAATTCAAATAAATAAAGCTAGTAAGTCAACCAAAACTTTCTAAGCTAAACTGGTCACTATTCAGTTTTTGGCATAAGTAAAATTCTTACTATAAACTTAGTGTAAAGACAGCAATACTATGTAACATCAAAATGTATTATAGAAGTATATGAAAGGTGAGTAGATTTTTTTAAAAGTTAATTTAATAAAGACTAGAAATATGAAACAGAACTTACTTCCTCAGGGAATCTATAATATCCATAGAAAAGTGCTCATCCCAACCACAGTCCAATAAAAATCTAAACTCATCAACCTGGAGAAGATAGCAAAGAGCAGACTCTTCTTGGACCCCAGACAGGGTGGTTAACTTAATAATAGATGTCATCTTTTTGGTCCAGTAATGTAATCTAAAAGGTTCTTTCAACAGAAAAAAACATAATTAAGCATAAATGCACGAACTTATGTAATAGACAAAAATAACTAAAACTTCACATTTTCAAGTACAAAGAAGTTCCATAAATGTAAAAAAGCAAACATATTAAAGATTAAGCACCATTACTGTCAAGTTTAAAAGAACAAGCACAGTTCTACAGTTTCTTACTTAGTCTTTAGTGTCTCCCTAGAGTACTTTAAAGCAAAAGAGTAGACGTTGGAATCACAGAGATACAGATTTGAATCTATTCCTGTGTGACTTGGAGCAACCAATTAACCTTTTCTGACCTATGTATCCCATTACATAAAACATCAGTATTAATATATATGTAAAAGGATGTTGAAGGATGCCACATATCATGTAGGTTTACTGAAATTTGAGACTACCCCATCCAAGTTCCTCAATACATAAATGTTTACTCAATTAATGAACTTATTCCTCTTGATGAATTTGTTCCTCCTTTATCTTGCTCTGTAACACACTGATTACACTGTATTACAATGACCAGTTTACATGTCCTTGTTTTTTAGACCAGTAACCCTTAAATTCACCTACTTTTCAAGGAGTTTAAAGTTAATAACCTTGAGCCAGAATTCAAGCTACTAAAAGATGGATGTGGTATCTTATATTTGCAATCTCTGAAAAAACCCTGACATACCAGGTCCTCAACATTATTTGGTGGAATGCTGGGATACATATTATATGTATCTACTTCCAAAATATATAGCATCAACAACACATTTATTGCAATTTAGGACCTAGAACTGTATGGCTATAAACAGACATCATAAAATGTTTGATTAACAAAGTTAAACTCTACAACATTTCTGGTTTTAGCTCCTTAAAATTAAACTGGGCTGTGTGTGCTGGTACAAGTCTATAATCCTAGCATGCAGGAGGTCAGCCTGGGCTGGGGAACGTAGCTCAACACAAAGGCCCTGGGCTCAACCCTCAGTACCACCACATACAGCCCATACCAAAATAAATAATTTTTAAAATAGCTAAATGTTATCAGACATTCATTACTTACTGATATCTCAGTTGTATATATGATGAAACATCACAAATTAGGAGGATGGGTTCTTTAAATCTAAAGAGAAAAAAAAGACTTAGGAATACAGTGTTATGATTTCCTTCACCTGTAATTATGTTTCGGTGTGGATGTTTTCCTCAGGACCATCATGAATAACAGCAGATAATATGATATACAATCCAGTTTTTAAAAGAAACATACTTTTGGGAAACTTAGGTAATCATAAAAAAGGGATAATATAATAAAAGGCATTAATAAAGAACCAACTTGGTTACATTCAAGAGCTTGAATATGTAGTTTAGGAAATAAGATTTTTTTCGAAATTTTCAATGATAGAAACTTATAGAAGAAGTAGGAACTAAGATTATTCATTAAGATGTAGGATTTGGATAGAAAGAGAGAAAACACTCAAAGTAGAGAACACTGTGGGGGCGGGTACTGAACAGAAAGGGGCCACGTGACGAAAGGCCTTGAAAACCTGCATCCTAGTTCGACAGACAGCATGGTAAGATTGTAAGATGCAATACTGTCTTTTAGAAAAATGAGCTGATGTGCATGACTGAACAGAACAGAAAGCAGGGAGATTTTCTAAAAAGAGAGTATGTTAGCAGACTGCCTCCTCCTCTGAACTTTGCTGGCTCCATTTTGGGACAAATTTCATTAGCCTGGAATGTATTTTATAATTCTACAATATTAATTAGTCATTATCTAAATAACCAGGGTTTGAAATTGCTTGATGGTTCCCTTTACCTTTTGACAATTCATTGCCAATTTCAGATTATTTTTTCCTCAAAAGTCTTGTGTATCTTATCATTCCCTTTTTAGTCCTTCTATCAGTACCTTACTTCATAAAAGGCCTTGTTCCCTTATGTCTGGATCTCTTCATTTCTCTGCCTCCGGTTTTTCCTTCCTGCACCTCAATCTAAACATTCCTGGCAGATTCAATTCTCTCTCCACACATCACTCTTTGCTCCGAAATTTGCAGGCCTCTCACTTCCTGAGGACAAAACAGCTCAAAGGCTTCAGTGGCAATGAAAGGTTCCACGACCATTACTGGTCATTATCCTCTCAGGACTCAGCTCAAATCCCACCTCCTTATGATTTCCCCATCATTAATTTAGACCAGGGATGGCGAACCTTTTAGAGCTTTCAATGATACAAACAGCCCACTGCCCCCACTGGTTTGCACCACTGGTCTACAGCAGACTAGTTTGGTCAACAGAAATATGATTCATGACACATGCAATTTTTAAATTTTTTATAGCCACAATGAAGAGTAAAATCAGATTAAAATTTTAGTATTTTAATCCAAAATGTTATCATTTCGACATGTCATCCTCAAAAAACTGAGATATTTTACATTGCTGTTTGTACTAAGTCTTCAAAATCCACAGTACTTAGTATTTACAGCACATCTCAATACAGACTGAACACATTTCAAGTGGTCAACGTCCCATGTGGCTGGTAGTTACTGTAATGGCACAGACCTATACTCCAAAATCAATGCTTTACACTGTGGAGCATTATGCTTGCCACTTATAAAGAACAGGTTGGCAACATCTTTTTATGTCCATAAAACTCAGACTAGACTTGTGTTTTGTTTGGTTGAACTCAGGGGGCTCTGAATTACATGCCCAAGCCTTTTTTTTTTTTTTTTTTTTTTTTGCGATGGTCTCACTAAGTTGCCCAGGCTGGCCTTGATCTAGTGATCCTTCTGCTCAGCCAAGACTATGGGCATATGCCACCACATATTGGATTTTAATGTTATCATCAACCAGACAGTCTTCCAGACAGGAAACTAATCATCTTCTTATCAACAAACTGGTGGCCACTGTTGAATTCTGTTTGGCAATTAGTCTAACATTCTTAACTGGCCTACCTCATTGGAGGTATTCATTGCCTTACCTGAATGTCTGCAAATTTCCTCTAGTTTTCCTGTTCCAAATCGATGCTTCACACAGCTATTAATGAGAACATCTTGAGAGACAGATGTTCTCATACCCAATCTTTGCATGAAGCATCCACTGGCTTCCTGGTTACAGAATAAGAATCTCAACTCATTGGTTGGAAATCGAGATCATTCACAAACTTATCTCAACCTATCTCTTCTTCCTTCACTAAACATCTTTGCACTTGCATGCTGAAACACTTATTTTCCCCTTTTCCCTACATCCACAATTTATCCACTCTCTGCATCTTCTGACCTAGCAAATTCCTTTTGACCCTTCATGACCTAGTTCAAATATTTACTCTTCCATAAAGCTATTTCCTTGCCCCCCGAGTAGTAACTTTTATTTAGCACACAGACTATTTGCTGAATGATGTTGGATGTCTAGATAAAATTAAGTCTTGACCTTGTATCTCCAACATCAAGCACAGTGCTCAAAGCAACAGAAATGTGTGCTACAAGAGTAAGCCCTCACCATAACATAAATCCCTGCAGGGCAGTGATTCTGACCCGTAAATATACGCCATTACAGATACTATGTATCAGTTACTTGCTGTCTCAAGAATGGGCATGCATCTTGATGACAATCGAAGGGAAGTATGCAAAGTACAAAGGAAAGGAAGGAGAGACTGCATTAGACCTAGAGCTCACAGAAGGGCAGGTCTCTTCCGGGTGGCTCAGGAAGAGCAGCGCTTCCCAACAGGATCAAAGAGGAGTTAATAGACTCAGGGATGGTCAAAAATGATGGCTCAAATTCGCTGGTCACAGAGTTGCAGAGGTTAGAGCTAGTCTGACCTGTTTTCTGAAGAGAATGTTAAAAAGTACAAAGTAGAAAAGAATGAGGTTGTGGGAGACTGCAGTGGTAGTGGAAGCTCTTCGCTCTAGAGCAAAGGAGGAAGATGATTCTAGCAAGGGACAGTACCTTGCTAGACGGAATCTGACCGGTCCTTGGAGTCAATGAGCTAACTGGAGTCTACTATTGTGTCCAGTGCTTTAGCAGCCTCTTGGTGACTGAGCTTTAGAAGGCGGGACCCTGATTAAGGAGGCTGAGCGCCCCGCAGCCATGCGATGAAGGGCCAAAGCCGGCGTCGGATAAGCCCCTCAGACCGAGACTGAAAGGGCGGAGGGAAACCATAGAAAAGAGGGAAGTATAGCTAGCACGGGAGTGAACCGTACGGATTGTCACAAACAACCCGGGAGTATTCCCCCCATGAAGTCACTTCTCTCTCACTCGCGGAGGGTTCCAGGACAGTCGCAACCGGAACCGCAGGAGCACTTCTCCAGGGAGACAGAGTCGAAGTCCGACTCTCCCCGAGAGCCGAAGAAGCCCCCTCCCCCATCCAAAAGCTCTCCCATCCAAAGGCTCACTCCCTCACTTGCCTCGTGAGGCTTTCCCCAACGTCGTCCACTGCCCTTCCCAACCCCCCGTTGAATTCAGACTCAAGGAGACGAAACCCCTGACGTTCGCTCAGCAGCAGCCGAGAACGCGGACCGGAACTAGCCGCTCAGTGGTGGCCGCCATTTTGAACCTGCGGGCGCGCGGCAGAGGCGGGGACGACCTGGGCGATACCAATTTAAGGAAGGGGGATGATGAAACCGTAGGAAAACGATGGTGCTTGCACCAACCAGACTTTTCACCTTGGACCGCAGTTGTACTCAGAAGTTATCTATAATGTTTGAATTTTTTAAACTGTAGGAGTAAGAAATTTGAAGAAAGAAAAAGTCTAAATTTCAGCAACCACGTCTTCCCCCGTGAAAATACTGCATAAGGAAGATTCCGAGTTCCCAGCATCCCCCAGTGCCGGTGGCTGAGCTGGAAACTGCCCTTGGTTTTGGGGTCGTTGCTGTCATTCAGGCTTCAGGTGGGTCAGGGGGTTGTCGTCGGCCGCGGCGTCTCTGTTCTCGGTCGTGCAGGCGGGAAGGGTTCTGGAAAGGTCCTTGGCGTGTGTGTGCGTTATGGTATGGTAGTCTGGGGTGAGAGAGAAAGAAATAGGTTTGTCTTGGAGTGCACGACCCGACTGAGTTACGTTTCCCGTCTGGAGGCTTCTGGGAAGGGTACCCCGAGGCCGTCCGTAAGTGAAAAATGCCTCTGCAGGGGAGCGGGTGGTGGCCCCTGACCGAACTGGAGAGGAGACCAGCCTTGACCCCACTCTCAGCCAGAAACGGGAGGGGCTGTTTCTCGAGGAGCGTCCACAATTATCCAAATCTCGGCGATCTGCCTTGTTGATTTGCCTTTAAATATCAGACACTCTTGCATCGACCATTCCACAAAGTATGCACTTGCCGGTTTGTTTTTTAAAAACTTAATAAACCTGTGCTTTGTTTCCAGGGTGTATATGGTGTTGACTCCGTGAATGTTTTTCATTGGTTAATTGATATCTTTGATTGTTTTTTTTTTGTGTGTGTGTGGCCTTACTGGAGTCAAACCCACTCACTTGCTAGGCCAGTGCTTTACCACTGACCTACAACCCAATTCCTCTTTAGTAGTATCTTTTGTAGGTGTCGTGCTGCTAAGTTGCTGGCCTGAGATTTGAGATCTTCTGACCTAGCTCTAGAGTGGCCAGGGTTACAGGTGCAGGCGTTCAAATGCATACTTTTTAAAAAATTTTTTTGAGACAACGTCTTGCTTTGTAGTTCAGGCTCACCATGTAGCCCAGGCAAGCTTCAAACTCAAAGCAATCCTGGCTCTGCCTCCCGAGAGCTGGGATGACAGGTGTGAGCCACCACACCCAGCCTTGTGGTGTATGGTTACCAGGGATTGAATTCGGGGCCTTGAGCTTGCAAGATAGACGCTGGAAGCACTGAGCTAAATCCCCAGCCCGAGATTGATACTTTTAAAACAATACATATGAAGTGCTTCTGGGGAAGCAATGAATAGAATGTGTATATTAAAAAGTCTAATTATGTGTATATTTCCACATGAATTCAGCATAACACAAAAATACACTCCAGATACAGATTTCTTTTTAGAGTTAAGGAGAAGAAAAAATAGTAAAATAATTAAAGAACAAAATGAAGTCGATATAAATGTTTACCTCTATACTCCAGAGACAGTAAAGCACAAGAACAGAGTGTGGGCCAAGGAGCAAACTGGCAGGGTACTGTATTAATCCTAATTCTACCACTGGTGTCTCTGGATATTTCCTCATCTGGAAAAAAGCACTACTACTGCATTGGGGAGCATTATATTATTTAATCCCACATAGTGCTTTTTTTTTTTTTGAGATAATGTCTTGCTATGTGGTTCAGGCTGTCTTGGAACTTACAGTAGTCCTCCTGCCTCATCCTCCCAGTTGCTTTGATTATAGTTGTGTGCCCATGCCTGGCCACATAGTACTGTGAGAATTAGATGTATAAGTTAGTGATTATGAAAAGTAAAAACTGCTGAAAAGTTCTGTAAGATTCAGGGCTTTCTAGAGGAGAACCAAAAAAATGTGAATCATCTTAGTATTGAAAGAAACATGACCAGGGGCTGAGGGTGTAGTTCCGTGGTATAATCTGCTTTTAGGAGGCACTAGTTTCGGTCGCCAGCACACGTTATTCCCTGTGCGCCCCCAAAACGAAGTTTAGAAAAAGATGACTGAGTAATGATTTCTTAAGTCCAAAAGATAAAACCCAGTTCATGCTTCTGGAATACCATAGCTGCTCCTGGTTTTGATGTAAAAGCAAAGTTTTCTTAAGTTCCTCTTCTAAAAACGCTAACACTATGTACATTGCACTCATAGGGATGCCATTCCCTAAAGCGGTTGGTCCTTTTTTCTCCTGCTAACACTGCCCATTCCAAACCAGGGCCTGCTTCATTGGATCATGCCCTAGTCCTTCTGCCTTTGCCTACCAGATAAAGCTGTCTTAGAGACTCTGGCCATGGCAAAGGGTCCATCCACAGTAACCCTCCTATTTATTCCTATTTGCTTTTTTCCCCTCCAGTACTGAGGATTGATCTCTGCCTTCCTTCATACTGAGCTATATTACCTGCCTTTTAAAAATTTTTTTTAAATTGAATACTTTATTGATACATTTTATAGAGAGCTCTCAATCACACTCAACATTGGGGAATTTATACCAGTATATGACACAAGTTAATTCTCATTTTTACCCATATCCCTGCCCAGCCCACAATCCCCCACCCCTTATATACATACATGTGCTTTCTTTTCCTTTTCAAGTCATATTTGTTTTTTCCCCACATTACTTTCCCCTACCACATTCCCTTTGAGTATTTCCTATTTCACAAAATCTGTCATACATTCTAGAATTCATTTACATCTACAGGTTCTCATACCAGAGAAAAGATAATGGTGTTTACATATCTGACCTATTTATCTCACTTATTAGTGTGTCCTCAAGGTGTGTTCATTTGCATATAAATGAGTGAAACTTGTTCTTTATGGCAGAGTAATACTCCATCTTATTAAAAAAAAAAACCCACATCTTTATCCAGTCTCCAGTTCATGGGCATCTGGGGAAAAAAATTTTTTTGAGACAGATTCTGAGTCAGAATTTGCCTAAATGGGGCTGAAATTTACCATTCCCCTGCCTTAGCCTCCCAATCTAGTTCACTTTTTATGCAAATAGATATCTGTCCTTCCTGGAAACCCTACAGGATAAATGATATACAGTAGGTTGCTTCCATAGTCCACTGGATAAAGATTGTATCTTTATAATGTGAAACGCCCCTGGGACTGAGATTTGCCGTTTATCTCAGGAATGCTCCTTCTTGGCGACTTGAGTCCAATTCTGGACTCTGTGTGTACAGAATCCTTTTATGTTTCAGTTCCAGGGTCTAATTCTGAAGTCTGTGGATCTACATGCAGCAAGAACTGCAGTCTCCTCCGAGGGGAGCCAGAACAATACAATCCTTACTTAGCTTCTGGCCCTGCTGGAAGAACGCCAAGAAGGCTTGTATCTCTCAAATGGCCATGGGCTCTTTTAAAACTTTTCAGCTAAGAATCAGTAAAAACTGATTTGCTGATGAAATACAAAGTTACATCTAAAAGCTGCGCCCCTCAGGGTAGTAATGACGCCTGTTAGGAGCCTAATAAGATAGGGAACCTAGTGAGCTAGGAAGTTAACCGGATAAGGACTGACTTCTTGAACACATGAACAGAGGTGTATTGTATAGTGTTTTACAGTTTGGTGCTTTAAAATCATAGTATCTTTAAGATTCTTATTTTTAGCTTCATACTTTATAGGCTCAAGTTTTGAAAGCAAGTGAGCAGCAAATTTTGTGGGTACTTGGTTAGAACCACAAAAAATACTTTAAAAACCTCAATATTATGCTCTTTAACTAAAGGCACAGTGCTAAGAGAGCCAGTCAAGAAAGCAAGGCTGTTGTCCTTAGAATTGTGCCTCCAAGAAGTGTTTGTGTCAAAATCAGCAGGGGAATTCTTTCAACTAGGGATTTGTCCAGGCCTCAGCCTGGAAGGAAGGCTACAGAGTCCTTATTTTGAGAGGGTTACCTGGTTGATTGTGATGTTGTCAAGGTTCAGAACTCTAGCTGTAGATACCAGACTGAAATTTAAAACTTGTAAATTGTGCATTTAAACATCTCCTCATGTACTTAGGTGTTGGGAACAATCGTGTTTGAGAAAAATAATTGGAAGGTAAAAACTGACCAGGCCTTCCTACAGACAGATTTTGTACTTAACAGTGTTGCAAAAGATCCTGTTTGGAAAAAACAAAAGGTCAAAATTAAACAGTCCTTCCTGGCTACCCACACTTCACACTCAACTTACCTTCACCTCTGATAACAACAAGGACTCTGGTTGCCCCATGTTGTGATCCACTGAAGTGTCTGCCCTGCACTCTGAGTTGTTACATTGTGTTACTCTAGAGGTGCTAAGTAAAATTGTGGCAGGCTGGGGCCTGGGGTCTTTTACTACCCTGAGTAACATGGATCAGGCCCAGCCTCAGCTTCTCTAAGCCTCACTTATATCTAGATATTATTCCGCTGTGTGCCCTTGACTCACAGAGACTAAAACCTAATCTAAAGGTCCTGGTTACCTTCCCTTCCCCCATTTCCCACACTTAGATCATAGTTTTCTAGACCGGTGGCATTGACTAGGACATGCTGTGTGTAGTATTACATGTTATTTAGGAACTACAGCATATAGTACTTGTGATTTAAGATCATAGCCAGAGACTTTGGATCATGGGTATTTAGTGAGAGCTTGAAAAATAATTAGAATTGTGTAAGTATGTGGACCAGGTCAGAAGGAAAGTTGTGGACTAAGCTACATATCCTTAGCTCAGATTAATGCTAAGCACTTTAGTTGGCAGAAAGGTATTGCTTCAGCTAGGGTGTTGTCATATGTCTTCTCAGCCTGTGTGTGGTTTATTCATATGCATGGGAATGTGTGTGTTTTCACTTTTTTAAATTGAATTCTTTATTGGTACATTTTATATACAGCTCACAGTCACACTCAACATTGGGGAATTTGTACCAGTATAGACAGAAGTTAATTCTCATTTTTACCCATATCTCTACCCACTGTTTTCACTTTTATTAGTAGATGTTTGTAGTATGTTATGATTACATTCACTCTAGGGGATTGGTGCATGTGTTGGTACATTTCAGTTTCCTTCTTCAACCTTCATCCCCGTTTTGTTTTTCTACCATCAGATTCATTTATTTATCTTACAAGAATTTATAGTTATCATGCATGTAGATTGGAAACCAGACTATAGGCCAAAGAACATGTAAAACATGTAAGGCAATTGTACAAAGTCAAGGTACATTTTTAGATACATTGTCCACGCGGTATTACAAACAATACTTTTTTTCCTTTTTCTTTCAAGTGTGTTTTTATTTTATCCATGTGTACAAACTTTTACTGATGGCAGTTTAAATATGTCTTTATTAAATTAGTGTACATTTGTTATTTTTCATGTCATGACTACTAGTTTTCCTCCTCCTCTAATTTTTTTTTTTTTTTGAGACAGGGTCTTGCTTTGTAGTTCAGGCTGGCCCTCAGCTCACTATGTAGCTCAGGCAAGCCTCAAACTCAGCAATCCTCCTGCCTCTGCCTCCCGAGTGCTGGGATGACAGGTGTGAGCCACCACGCCCGGCACTGTGGTATGTGATATTGATTGCTGGTGGGTGTGAGTCACCAGGCCCAGCATTCTATGTGGGTACCGGGATCGAACTCAGGACCTTGCACTTGCCAGGCAGGCACCGGAACCACTGAGCTAAATCTCCAGCCCATCCTCCTCTGATTTTTGAAAACTTAAAAAATATGAAAGCTCCTATGTACCAAAAATATAAATCTGGGTCAAGGATTTAACTCCGTGGTACTGTGCCTGCCTTACAAGCTCAAGGTCCTGAGTTTGATTCATGGTATGGGGTGGGGAGATTCTTGGAGGGGATCTTAAAGGAGGCAGTGTGGAATGATAGGAGGCAGGTATTCGGAGTGAGCAAGAATTTGAATTCCAGGCCTCCACTAAATATCTGTCCAAGTTAAGCTGTTTCCTTATTTGCAAAAGAAGGCTAATAATAGTTTATTTTATGCTATATGTCCAAATGCACAATAGCTGTAGTAGTCATCTGTAAAAGTTAGCTCCCTTTTTTCATTCGTAGGGTCATTTAATTGAGATTCAAATCTATTGTGATATTGACTTTTACACATATAAAAACTCTAAGTTAATATTAGGACTGTGAAATAATCATCTTTTATAGGTAGGGTTTTTTTTGGTACCAGGGTTCTAACTCAGGACCTTTTACTTGTAAGGCAGGTGCTGGAACCACTGAGCTACATCCGAGCTACATCCCTGGCCCTAGGTAGGTGTTTTGTTTTGTTTTTTTGGCACTACTTGGGATCGAACTTGAGCCACTTGTGTTTCCAAGATAGTCACGGTACCACTTGAGCTAAATCCCCAGCCCTGGTAGTTTTATTTTTGAAATAGGTATTGATTTGTAGTTCAGTCTAGCTTTGAACTTTGTAACGTAGGCTGGCCTTAAACTTCAGGCAGTCCTTCTAATTTAGCCTCCCACCTGGTAGGATTATAGGTGTGCACCAGCTAAAATCAGACATGTTGTTGCAGAGATGAACTTTATCAGGTCTGTCTATAAACCTAATTTGCAATAGATGTGTTAATGTCATATCTTCTGGAAATACATACATATAGTAGATATCTTGGCATACGTTCCATCAAACAATGACTTTGTCCATCTGGTTTTGTTTCAGGTAGAATTGTTTTAAATTGTCACTCAGCCTTATAGCAAGTCACTGGGGAGTGAGAAATAATATTTAATAAATAGGTTTGACTTCAATGTGATTTTCTTTTTTATATTTTTTATTTTCTTTTGAACTGTTATTTTATTTTATTTTTTTGAGACAGGGTCTCACTTTATAGTTCAGGCTGGCCCTGAGCTCATTACATAGCCCAGGCAAACCTCCTCCTGCCTCTGCCTCCCAAGTGCTGGTTTTACAGGGGTGAGCTACCATGCCTGGCACTGTGATGGGTGGTACTGATTTCTGGTGGGTGTGAGTCACCACACCCGGTATTGTTGTATATGGTTACCAGGAACCAAACTCAGGACCCTGTGCTTGCTAAATTAAATCTCTGGCCCTTGAAGTGTAATTTTAAACTGACCATTGTCACCTGACATTCATCAAATAAGATTTCAACTAAGGTACTACATTCTTTTTTTTTTATTAATATACTATTGTACATTCTTGTCCCAAGGAAATTTCAAGGCACATTTTGATTTTGTGATCTATTTTACATCCACAGCTTTCTACTTCAGGTGCAATTTAGAAGATATTTTATAGGCAGTTATATTTATATTTTTGATTTATAAATCTTTTTGTTTTGTTTTTAGCAATCATGGTGAACTTAGTTCACATTGTGCGTGACCACTGGGTACATATACTTGTCCCTATGGGATTTGTCTTTGGATGGTACCTGGACAGAAGAAGTGATGACAAGCTAACTGCCTTCCGGAACAAAAGTATGCTATATAAAAGGTTCGTGTGCATATGTTTTAAAACCAGCTATTAACCAACTTGGATATTCTTATTAATATGATATGTGCAAAGATAAACAGAGGGCAGTTTTTCTCCTAAGGACTTAGATTCAAGTGATTGAATTTTATTTTGATTGATTTATTTTGCAGGCTTGTTTGTTATTCACTCCTTTGATAAAATTATATGATTATTTCTGAAATGTAAACAGTCCTCAGTTTATAAACAGGCTACTACAGATTTTTGAAAGTTTCAGGGTTTGAAATTCAGAGTATATTTTAGTATAGAAACAAAGTTATAATCTTAGATCTATCCTGTATGAAGGTTTCATACATATTATATAATATCTTACTTCAGCCATGATGAGTATAGGAAAAGCACTGTTTTCAGCAACATTACCTCACAGCTTCAAGGACAGTGCTTCAGTGATTGCACCTGACAGCTGCCTGGATCTACTGTATCTTTAGAGGGTCATGGTTACAAGAAAGAGTATGTGGCAGTGGGTGTACATCTGTTTGGACTGGAAGAAGCTTGAGGTACAGGAGGGTTGTATCTGGGCATGCTAGCACAACTTACATGATTCAAGCACTGGGGAGGCTGAGCCAGGAGGATTCTCACAAGTTCAAGGCCAGTTTAAGTTATGCTGTGAGTTCAAGACTGACCTGAACTATATGGCAAGATCTTGTCTCAAAAAAACCCCCAAAAACAAAAAACCTAGAAACAAGGATAAACAGGAAAAAAGAGGAGCAAGTATCTTCTACAGGTACCATATAGAGGGGGTTCACAAGTCAAAGACTTAATAACAGACACACTGAGCTAAAAAGGATATAGAAAACATTGAATAAACTCATTGTAAGGATAGGAGCTATTATATGTACTAGAAATTACAGGTTTTTAATCTGCAAAGCTGAAGATACTGCAAGAGTTTAAGGTCATGAGAGAGTAGATGAATCTAATATAAAGTTTTAATGGGTGATATTATGAGACTATATTACTAGACCACCTCATAGAAACTTTATTTACAGTTTTTCTTTTCTTCTTTCTTTCTACATAGGGAATTGAGGCCTGATGAAGAAGTTACCTGGAAATAGACTGTTGCTAAATTACAGAATATTCATGTTTTAAAAGTTACGGAAGAAATAAAAACATGCTTGTTATTTATAAGAACATGAAATGTGATTTTTTTGATAGTACTCTTTGGTGTTTTTGTTACTTGTTTTTTTTTTTAGACAGGGTCTTGCTTTGTAGTTCAGGCTGACCCTGAGCTCACTATGTAGCCCAGGCAAACCTCGAACTCAGCAATCCTCCTATCTCTGCCTCCCAAGCGCTGGGATTACAGGCATGAGCTACCATGCCCGGCACTGTGGTATGTGGTATTGATTGCTGGTGGGTGTGAGTCACCACGCCCAGAATTGTATGCTGGTTACCGGGGATTTGAACTCGGGACCTCTTGCTTGCGAGGTAGGCGCCAGAACCACTGAGCTAAATCTCGAGCCCTTTGTTACTTGGTTGTTTTTTTTTTTTTTTTTTTTTTTTTGAGACAGGGTCTCACTTTGTAGTTCAGGCTGGCCCTGAGCTCACTATGGTGCCCAGGCAAGCCGCCATAACCGGGATCGAACTCAGGACCTTGTGCTTGGGAGGCAGGCACCGGAACCACTGAGCTAATCCTCTGGCCCCTTTGTTACTTGTTTTTGATGGTGAGGAACCAACGTCTCTCTGTGTAGTCCAAGATAGCCTTCAATTTGCAGTGTATCTCAGACTGGCCTTGAACTCATGATCCTCCTGCCTTAGCCTCCTTGGTACGAGGATTGCAGGTATGTGCATTACTCCTGGCATCTTTTATACCTCTTACTGAGATAATCTTTTATATACTTTATATTTTTGTTGACGTAGTATTCAAGGTTGTTTTTTTTCTTTTTTTTAATATTAGCAAAACATGTATTGCCACATTTTAGATAGGGAATTTATACCTGTACATGATATATCCTGCCTCTTCTTTTTTTTTTCAAGTTTCAAATATACTTCGTTTATAAAATAATTGAGTAGGCCAGGGATTGGGTACTGCGCCTACATTGCAAGCACGAGGGCCGGAGTTCAATCCCCAGTACTTCAATGAATGAATGAATGAATAATTCAGTGTATGCATAGGTGTTAAATTTGTAATTAGCATTTAATTTTTTGTTTCTCACTTTGGATCATAATATTTTTAAATCATCCGATCTTTCCCTCAGATATTTTTCAGAAAAAAAGGTTTTCCAAACTCTATGCTATGATGGTTCCACAGTGTCCCCCAGGAGTTCATATGGAAAAATCTAATCCCTGCTGTGACATATTAAGATGGTGGGGAATTTTTTGGAGACTCTTAAGAGATGATTAGGGTTAGGAAGGTCATCAAGGTTGAATCCCAGTGACTGAATTATTGATGGCTTTATAAGCAAGAGATCGGAAAATACAGTCAAGTATTCTGCCTGTCTCTTACCATGTGGTGCCCCAAGCCAGCTCATGACTTTACCAACAAGAAAGCTATCAGCAGCTGTGGCTCTTGACCTTGGAACTCCAGAACTGGGAGCTGAAATAAACCCCTTCTCTTTATAAAAACTTACCCAGCCTCAGTAATACAAAGTAGACTAAGATAGTATACTTCAAGGGAACTTTTAACAGGATAATATAAAGATTTTATTGTCAGAAATCATACAGCTGAAAATTTTACTGATTTTGGACTTGTCAAAGATTTTTTAAGTTTAACATACAAAACCTAAATTGTTTTTAAAACAGTAAACTATAGTGCATTAAAAGCTTTTGCTCTTCAAAAAGATAATATCTTTGTGCAGTCTTACTTGATATAAAATTTTAAGGAAGTAGGTTAAAGAAAAATTAAGTTGTCCAATTAGGTATCTATCCAGCAGATGTAGAAGTACATCTATTTGGTGTATTTGGGCTTAGTAGCATCTTTCTCCTCCTGAATTACTGTGATACTATTTTGTCTCCTACTGTACATCAACCCTTGATGAAGTGACTTAGATTCCTGTAACCCTCAAAAGGTGACAGTTTAGCATCATATAAGTAATAAAGTTACTATGGTGTAGTAGGAGCTGTGACTGGAGCCAAAGGAATTCAGGGAGCCAAAGTGAGAAAAGGCATTGGCCCAGATCACAAAGAGCTTCTTAAGGTGGTGACAGAAAGGTAATGGTAAGCCACTGAAGGATTTTAAAGGAAATAAAATTAGGTAACTATGTAAGAATTCCTCCCAATATAAATTCTTTGAACGTGGTACTAGTTGTCTTTTTCATGATTATAATCCCATTGCCTGATGCACAGCAATACTTTGTTCAGTTAAAAAAAAAATAAAGCTGAGTGAGATTGGTATTTTTGAAAGTGAGATCACTGACAACACTTTGAATTAGACAAACTGAGACTGGAATCAGAAGACCAATCATAGTTCCACAGACTGGGCTACACAAGAAACCATGAAGGCTTGAACCAAGCAGGAGCATTGAAGAGACCACCAGGAGTAGCTGTGTAACGTGCCAACTAATTGGAGTAAGAGGTGAGGTGGAAGTACTATGAAATGGAATCAAGAAGGTTCCTAGATACTTGGTATGGTCTGAAGTTCTGTGTCCCTTCAGAGATTATATGCTGAAATCTCATCTCCAATGTGTTAGTATTAAGGAGTGGAGCTTTTGGGCAATTATTAGCTGGTGAGCACAGAAGTCTTATGAAGGGCATTAGGTCCTTCTCATCAGAGGCCTACATACAGTATGAGCTTGTTCCGTTTGCCTTTCTACCATGTGAGAAACACAGAAAAGTCACTACAAATGAGGAATAGGCCCTCACCAGACACCAAATTTAACAGTGCCTTGATCTAGGACTCCTCAGTTCTCCAGGAGTATTAGTGATAATTTTTTTTTTTTTTGAGACAGGGTCTCGCTTTGTAGTTCAGGCCGGCTCTGAGCTCACTATGTAGCCCAGGCAAGCCTCAAACTCAGCAATCCTCCTGCCTCTGCCTCCGGAGTGCTGGGATTACAGGCATGAGCCACCACGCCCGGCACTGTGGTATGTGGTATTGATGGCTAGTGGGCGTGACTCTCCATGCCCAACATTGTATGTGGTTACCAGGGATCAAACTCAGGACCTTGTGCGTGTGAGGCAGGCACCAGAACCACTGAGCTAACCCTCCGGCCCTGAGTGATAAATTTTTATTGATAAATCACCCAGTGTGAAGGATATTGTTAAACAAACTTTAAGTGCTAAGACAGCTGGCTTCATTCAGTGGAAAGACATTAACTGTGCCTTTAAAACATACCATAGTCTGTAATTGTTTTTTTTTTTTTTCACTTCTTAAGATTGTAATTTGTTTCTTTGGTTAGGCCACAATTTCTTAAGAACAAGGACGTTTCCTCAACACAGAATTATGAACTGCATGCAGAAATGTCCAATAAAGGGTAACCAGGTCGTCCCCTTGAGTACCTGGTCTGCCCTGGTCTTTCTAGTCCTTTTGAATTTGTACTCACCAGAATAGTCTCCATAGGAACAGAATTTAGTGGTCTCTTGAAAGTCCTTGCTTGACCTCTTGGCTGGTTCCTGAAGCATTTTCTTCCCAGGGCTTCCATTGTATTACATTCCCTGCTTTAATTGACTGTTGATTCTCAACTCTCAGGACTTGACTGTGTTTTCAGTTTCTTAGTTTTTCTCTAAGATGATTTGATGCATTCTTATGATTTCAGTTACCATATATATGTATGTATATGTAAGCAAATTCCCATCCTACAGCTCAAACCAGCTACCTGAACTCCAGACTTGACATTTACCCATTACTCAACATTTGACTGTCTCATAGATACTTACATTTATTTTCTTCAAAATGAAAACCCTGATGTTTTCCTTCCCCAAAACCTTTCTCCTTTAGTGTTTCTGATTTTAACAGGTGTCACTCCTGTTATAGTGGCTGCATAGAACAGAAACAGAAGTGGTTCCTAACTCCTCCCAGCTTTTCCAGTCCCTCACTAAGTTCTGTTGAGTCTCCCTGTTTCCTAGTTATCTCTCAGAATGGTCTTTCCACCCTCAAGTCACTATTATAGACCACCATCATCTCCTCCGAGGATTTAACAGCAGTTGCTTTGTTCTGTGGATTTTTCTAAAGTGCCAATTTGACCATGTCTCTTGCTGTAAGTTTTTTTTCTCTATTTTTCCACTGCCTTTTAAAAGCACACTCTAGTCTGGTTTCAAGGAGCAAGATCTGCACCTATCCTACCCCTTAAGTTTCATCAAGCCCTCCTCTCCATGTGCTTTTAGCCAGACCTTTCACTTCTGCTACCTGTTTTCTCTTCAAGGCTACAACAAGCTGGTAACAAGCTGCCTGGCTTTTCAACACAACAAGCCTACTTACTGACTGACTGCTCTAACCAATTCATGCGTCAGTTTCCTCACATGTATACAGAAATAATACAGACCTACTGCATTCAACTCATATGCTAACCATTTAGAAAAGTGCTTTCTACATAGTACTATCTAAATATTATTTTTATACAAGTGCTAGGTACTAGGGAAATTAATCTTTCTTGTTGAAGCTTTAAATGGATGAGGAGGAGGGAGATATTAAATAATCCATGCAGATATAGTAAGTACAAACAAGCTGGGGAAAAAAAAAAAGCCAAGCCCGGTGAGCAGTCCTCATCCAAATCCCCAGGATACAAACACCCAAGAATCCATAGTAATGGGTGGGAGGTGCAGATCCTCCGGGCAGAAGGCGGCGCTGCGGTACCTCTACAGAATAACAGGCGATAGGACGACACTACCGAGGTCACGTGTATTTTGCGTTTACCACCCTGGTGTTCACGCGCTCTTAGCCCACGTGACACTCATTCTTGAGGATGATTGGTCTGCGGGAGGCACGTGAGCAGAGGGGGTGGGGCGGGGTGGGCTGAGGGGTGGGGCCCATACCCGGCCGGGGGCGGAGCTGGAGGGGGCCGGTTCCGCGTGGGGGGCCGTTGGCTCCAGACAAATAATCATGGAGTCCATCTTTCATGAGAAAGTGAGTGTCCGCGTTCCGTGGGGAGCTGTCCGTAGATCGGTGGCAGGTGTGGCGTGGGGCAGGCATCGCCGGGCACCCGGAGGGCTGGGTGGGGCCCTAGGCGTCCAGATCCCGACCTGGCGAGGCGCGGGGCGCAGGGCGCTACCCGCCTGCTACGTCTGGATTTGGGGAGCTTCCCCGACCTCCGCGCTGCGCCCTCCTGCGCTCAGGCGCTAGCTCCGGGATCCGGGAAGGGACCGCGGTCAGACTAGGCCGGGCCGGCCGCGGACAGCACGAGCGTGTTAGTTTCGGTGTTCCTGTTCACTTGCTGTAATCTCTCTGGCTTTCGGAGAGCCGACTCTTGGAAAGACTCCCTGAACCCTTCCCAACTTCACCCATTTCCCTGGGCCCACCCCTGGCGCCCTGAACTTTTCCTTCTCCGGCTGCTCCATTCTATAATGGAATGTCCCCCGCACTTAGATCTTTGGGATCTAGTTCGCACCCTGCTGCACAGATTTATGAGCCTTCCGAGGGTGGGGACCTTGGCTCGCCATTGTAGGGCCTGACACTGAGGAAGTGAAGTAGAAAATTGAGACGCTCCAAAGCAGGGGAGTCATCACAAGTGTTTTTTATTACAGGATGTTTGGGTTTGGTTTCTCCTGGTATTCCCATCCTTCCGGATCTGCAGGCCAGCTTTGTTTGTAGGTGTTGGGGTGGACTGGAATAGTTTGTTTTGATCTGTCTAGCCTGTTCTGGCCTCCATTCTTCACTGACCACACTGTGAAGATACTGTTTGTGGCATCTCGAGAAACTGGTCTTTTCTCATGTACAATTATCAAGTTATTTGGGTATGAGTGAAGCCATTCTCCAGAGAATTTTGGCATATGATATTTCATGATTACTCATGTTTGGAAAGAGTTGTTACTGGGGCCATTAATCAGGAGCAGGGATTTTTTTTTAAAGTACTTGTGAATGATCATTTAAACCACTTAAAAACTCACATACAATGAAAGAAACATGGAATAGTGTACGTTTGTAATGTAAATCCAAGTAAATGTTAGATGCAATTGTTTTCGTTTCAGAAAACATTTTTGAGTGTTTCGGAACTGGGAACAGATCGTATTTAGGCTAGGAAGGATTCTGGTCCAATCTGATTAGCATGATGTATGAATCTTGCACAGGAAAGAGTTGCTTATTTAGTTCAGGAGAGTGGGAGAAAACTGCATATATATGTTTTTAGAATTAATTTTCAAAGGGGTTGGCATAGAATTCTGCATGTAAGACTAAGCATTTTATGCACTACTGCCTGAGACTTGTACATTTTTTTCAATTGTTCACTGTATAGTTCAGGCTGGCCTTGAACTCACTGTGAGAGTAGGAAGCATATATTGGGGAATAGAAATAGTTCCTGAGAAACAGGAGGGATCCTCAAAGTGGGTTACTCAATGGCGTCTTGATTTGGAATTACTTACAGACAATTATGGGTCGGGAGTTGCTTAATTGTTCAGGGTTCACCGGGTTAAAATGACCAATAGGAACTCAGGCTCTCTAGTTTTTTCACACAGTGTTTACAGTAAACTGGGATCTCAGAAGGAGCTGGTTAATTTGCAATAACTTCCTCAAAATTCAGGATCTTAGGGAGTGACTGTACATCCTTTCAGGATTTTAGCAGGGAGTGGGGTGCATCCCATGCTACCTGGGGAAATTCATTCATTGCCTCAAGTCCTAGTTCACTGTTCATAATTTTTGTCAGTGTGGCTGGTCACCCCACTTTCAGGCCCCTCCACGAGCTAGCTGCCTTACTCACAAACTAATCTATTTTCTAAACCACTACACCCACTATTTTTTTTTTTGCTTTTTTGGAGACAGGGTCTCGCTTTGTAGTTCAGGCTGGCCCTGAGCTCACTATGGTGCCAGGCAAGCCGCCGCGATCTCAGCAATCCTCCTGTCCCTGCCTCCCGAGTGCTGGGATTACAGGCTGGGATTACAGGCGTGAGCCACCACGCCCAGCATTATATGTGGTTACCGGAGATCGAACTCAGGTCCTTGCGCTTGCAAGGCAGGCGCCGGAACCACTGAGCTAACCCTCCGGCCCATACACCCACTATTTTTAACAGCACTGATTGTTAGCTACTTGGAATAGATTTTAATGAAGGTACCTACTGAGCCAGCGCATTAAAAGAAGCTGTATGCTAGTGTAATAAGCTACACCCACAAAAAGTCACTGTCAACTGTTAGCAGGGTGTAGGCTTAAAAATACTTGAGAAATGTTTACTTTTGTCCTGAGCTTGTACATACTTAGCAAGTGAAGACTGTGTTTCAACAAATTTTGACCTATTTCAGGAAAATGTATTTGTAACTGAAGGGCCCATTTTTTGTTTTTTTATTGAGTTTATTGGTACGTTTTATATATATAATTATGATCACATTCAGCATTGAGATATTGTACCAGTACATGACATATCTTCTCATTTTTTCCCATTCCCCTGTCCTCCCTACAACCCCAAATCCCCCTGTATGCATCAGCTTTGTTTCTGTTTTTCTATTCTAACCATCAAGTTATTTCTTTCCCGTCCTTACTTTCTCTCGCCCCCCTTTCTCTGTTCTCATCCACAAATATTTGAGCTTCCTGCCCGTTTTCCCTTTCATTCCACAACATGCTTTTAATGCTTGAGTCAGAGAGCCAGCTCAAGTGTGCAAGGTCCTGAATTCAGTCCCCAGAACCAAAAACAAATAATTAAATACAAATTTAAAATAATAAAACAACTGAGACAAAATCGCTCTCACCTTTGTGGCTGTACATGGAGGGATGGGATGTTGGCCTTCTGTCTCCCAGCCACGTATTCCTTACTCGGCTGTGAAGGTCGCATGTCCCCTGTTAGCCCATTATGGAGAGCACTCAAGGGGTTGTACTTGGTTGGTTGTAATTAATAGTGTCCCAGAGTGGTCCTGAGGGCTGGATGGTGCTTTAGATGAGGTTCCCTTCTGTGTGTGTTTATAAAGTAGCTTGTTAGCATTTGAGATGCAGTTTGTTTTTCTACTGAGCCCAGCACCATACCATCTGGGCCTCAAATCTTGGAATTCCCACACCACTGAATGTAAACTAGGAAAACGAGCTTCTGCTACTCTTTGGTGAAAGCTTGATGAGGAAGAGGTGATTGGGGATTATTTAGAGATGAATATAATGCTAGAAAATGCAATCTCAGGTCGGGTGGTTTTATATATGTATTTTTAATTCATAATAGGTGTCTTTGGGGCACTGAAGACTGAACCCACAGCCTTTGCACTGGGCTGTTCCCCAGCCCTTCTTCACTTTTCATTTTGAGACTGAGGCTGTTCTTTGAACTTGGGATCCTCCTCTTGCCTTAGCCTCCCAGAGTGCTGGGATTTCAGGTGTGCACCACCATGCCCCATCTTTTTTTTAACATTATTTGAGTGATACAATGTCCACACAGTTGTAATTAATTCTCATTGTTATATAGTATTTGTTTGTGACTACAATACTATTCTTCTGTGATTCAAACTATCCTTTTGGCATTATATATCATACACTAATTTAAAAATTAAATAAATAAAACAAATACAAATTTAAAACAAAACTATCTCTTTTGATAGTTTTCAGTTTGTAAGCCTTTAGTACAGTGCTTTTATGAATGGTCTTCTACATTTCTCTTGATGAACATGTTTGCAATACATACCTATCTGTGGAACTGCTAATCATAGGGCGTGTATATATTACCCTTTAGAAGATAAGTTTTCCAAAGTGGTTATGCTAATTTGCACTTAGCACTATATAATAGTTTCTGTGTCTGTAATCCTCTCTACCATTTTAGCCAGTCTGAAACGTGCGGTAGAAATGTGTTATGATTGTAGTATATTCCCTGATGTCTCATGAAAGTAAGCACTGTTTTGTGTATTTTTAGCCATTTGACTATCCTCTTATTAAATATTTACCTATCTGTTTTTCAGTGGAATAGAAATAGAACATCAATATATCTTCCACTTCATGTTATATCATGCAGTGGGACTTGCTCTCTGCCAACGGAAAACAGATGAAGACAGGACTGTTGCGGCTGCACTTTGGGGTTACTTCTCTAGCTTCAAGGGACTTACTTCTTCCCAGACTATAAAGATATGCTTCTTTCAGCCCCATCTTAGATTCATACTATATCAATGCTGCCTTCCTATTCCATTATGTATATATATGGTCTATACCTTTTCACTCTTTTTTTTTTTTTTTTTTTGAGGCGGGATCTCACTATGTAGCTCGGTCTAACTTTGACTTACTTTGTAGCTGAGGCTGGCCTCTAACTTAGGACAATCCTCTTGCCTCTGTCTCCCAAGTGCTGTGATGATAGGCTTGTGCCACCACGCCGAGCAAAATTCTTTTTTTTAATACCAGAGATTGAACTCGAGACCTTGTACTTGCATGCCAGGTGTCAGAACCACTGAGCTAAATCCCAGGTCCATTTTCTTGAGACAGAGTCTCACTGTAGTTCCGGCTGGCCCTGAGCTCACTATGTATCTCAGGCAAGCCTCCAACTCAGCAATCCTGCTGCCTCTGCCTCCCAAGTGCTGGGATGACAGGCGTGAGCCACAATGTCTGGCATTGTGGTATGTGGTACTGATTGCTGGTGGGTGTGAGTCACCACATCTGGCATTATTGTATGTGGTTACTAGGGATTAAATCAGGGACCTTGCTCTAGCTAGGCAAGCAGTGGAACCACTGAACTAAATCTCCAGCCCCCTTTTTTGTTGTTTGTTTATTTGTTTTTTTTTAAATAGCATCATAGCAGTCCTTCTCAGCCTCCTGAATGCTGAAATAAAGGCATGTACCACTATAACCTCCTGTATTTTTGTTCCTAGAAACTTGAATAGGAAAAATGTGTATTTTGCAAGGTGGTGGTAGTCTTGTGATCCCTGGAACAACTTGTATGATGTCATGCAGGTTGAACTAAGAAATAGACCTCATTTCAGGAAGACTGCTTAGAGGGCCAGAGTGAGCAGAAGGAAGTGTTCTGTCATCTGCTATTTTCTTGTGGGAAGTCAGACCTGGGTCTCTGCTCTCAGGGAGGGAACCTCACCCCCCATGAATCTCTTCAGGAGGGAAAGCAACACGTGAGGAGAGGAGAGTGACAGACTGCTTAGTGCCAGACATTCAGGATTTGGGTGCAGGGCCCCAAATGCATGAGAAAGCCAGACAGCCTAGTATCAAAAACTCTGGACCTGTGGAAGGTCATACCCACCATCCGTGAGGAGTAAGCGTGATCCTGTGGGAGTTGAGCTTTGCTGCAGACACTTTTGGTGGCTTGTCCAGGAGAGACAGAGCTTTTGGGGTCTGTTTGGGACAATTCTCATCACACCTCGACATAATCTGAGTATGTAATGTGTAGAGTTCCCTGAAGAGAGCCTCAACTCTGTAGCTACAAGTCTTTACACAGAACAGAATTTTTTCAGCTGTATCCGTTCTTAAAATCTGAAATGCCAGGAACACTTAGACCAAGTAGAGATTATTTTGTGAAAAGAATAAATGTTTAGCCAGGCACAGTGGTGCATGCCTGTAATCCTAGCTATTCCGGGAGGCTGAAGCAAGAGGATGGTGAGTTCAAGACTGGCCTGAGTGGTTTAGATAATAGGAAGTAATAGGATAGATATTTCTCCAACAGGAAGGAGATCAGGACATGGAAGGAACAAAGGAAGGGGAGGAAAAGGGGATGAAAAAAAGTTAAAACACATTATGTATGTGCACCAACTCCCCACAAGAAATGCAAACATGGTAGTAATAAAAATAAAAGAATAAATGTTACAGACATTAAAACTCCCTTTCAGAATCAATAATTTGCTGTGGAATATCCAAAGATGAATTTTTAAGTGAAAATTAGGCTAAATGTTTGTATAGTTTTTAGTAAAATAAGAGATTGGACAGATAAAGTTTATTATGTTATTACGTTATTATTAAAGGTTTTGATTATATTTTAGTTTCATCTGTGGTAGAACAGTAGCATTAATGTTACCAAATGCAAGTGTGTGTATCTACCTGAATCATGTCTGTCTCGGGTTTAAAAAGGTTGGTTTAATTATATTAAAAAGTTAATCATGACACTTCTTAGGAGAAGATACTATACCAGTGTTTAATAAGTTACATTTCAATTTTTTGTTTTGGAAATACTAGCAAGAAGGATCACTGTGCGCTCAACATTGCCTAAATAATTTATTGCAAGGAGAATACTTTAGCCCTGTGGAATTGTCCTCCATCGCCCATCAGCTAGATGAAGAAGAAAGGATGAGGATGGCCGAAGGGGGAGTTACTAGTGAAGACTATCGCACATTTTTACAGGTATGGATTTGAAACTAAGTGGCCTTTTTCAAAAATAAATACTGTTTGGAAGATGAGCCCTTCTTTGCTATTTTAAATATGCACGCTAAAGACAGTTTTTATCCTTTCTCCTTCCCGGCTTTCCACTACCCATCCAAATGATCAGCAGCCTTCTGGAAACATGGATGACAGTGGCTTTTTCTCTATTCAGGTAAGTAATCACAAGCACATAGTAAATACTGCTGGCGTCTGAGGAACTGTAAGATCAGTTTATGGCAGATGCGGAGGGTCTCTCCACAGCCTTTATGGTCATTGTCATGATGTGATCTTCAGGTTCTTCCGCTATATGTGAGAATACTAAATTTTTATGGACAAGCATGAACATTAGGATTGTGGAATCTCTTTGATTTAGATTTGGGCTTTTAGGTGCTAGTAATCTTCATTCTTCTATTTTTAAAAAATTTTTTAATTTAACATTTTTTTGTAGTACTGTGTATCAAATTAACCTTGATTCTAATAGAGGTCACAGTGTTTCAAATGTAATACCTTCCATTAAATCAGCCTAACAGGATTGGATTCCTTTCAGTTGTACTTCTGATCTTTTTAAAGAAATGTATAGCTCCTTTTTTCTTAATGCCAGGGAGCGAGCCTAGGGACTTAGTTGTACTAAGCTTACACTCCGATGTGCTGTTCCCCAGCCCCTAGAGCTCTCTTTTAGTTCTACAGGCATGATTTGTTTACTTCTTGCAGTGCTGGGGATCCAGCCCTGGGCACATGGCATGTAAGACTATCACTCCTCTATGGGTTGTTTGTATACGTATGCGGGAGATGGTTTTCCCTAGGGATCTGTCTAACAGTGCAAGGTGTGCCCAGCATTCTTTCAGAACTTTTCTAAGGAGTCCCATTTCTGCACATGTCTTTGATTGTATTCTCTTTTTGTTAGGCTCCTAGACTGTTCATTCACCAGCATTTCCGCCCAGTGCTTTACTGTGGCCCTGTTAGTGCTAAGAGCTACAGCAGCTGGGCTAAGATCAGCAGTCTCCTGGGCCAGCACTTAGCCTTTGCTTTGTGCATGTCTTCTTGGTCCTGGTTCATGTTTACCTACAAGTTGTATTCACTTTTGTTTGTGCTGCTGCCTGCCTCATGGCTTCTTGGGTGGTAGATACTGAATTTTCAGAAATTTTCTCTTTTCTGTTTGACATAATCTGGTTTGTTTTTCTTTTATGAATTACAAACCCATGACCACAGAAGTCTAAAATCCTTGAAACATTATCATGTGTTGTTACTGACTTTGTAGGTAGTAAGGTGGATATAACTTCCAAAGCAGTGCCCTCAAAAACCGTATTAGTTGGTGTACATAGTCCTAGTTTTGTTTTTGTTTTTGTTTTGAGACAGTCTCAGCCCACCTTGAGCTCACTGTGTAATCAGTGCTGGCCTTGACCTTGCGATGATCCTCCTCCCACTCCCTCCCGAGTGCTGGGTACAGGTGTCCACCACCATGCCCAGCTGTAGTGGACTAGTTTTAAGAACAGCTGAGCATGAAAGTGCACATGTAAAATCCGGGTCTCTAGAGGCTGAGGCAGAAGGATGATGACTTTGTAAGTTTAAGGCCCCCTTGGGTTGTATACTAAGACTTTGTTTTAAAAAAACAAAAACAAAACCAGCACGTACAAGCAGGAATAGACATCTGGATTTTTGAGGCACTTTATTCTAGGAATTGTGTGGTTCCCTGGAACCTCGCAGAAACCTGGTGTAAACACTCCTTTGAAATAAATGTGTGGTTTATGGAATTAGCCATACTATTCAGATTACCCCCCAGGACTGAGACTTGAATCTAGGCCATACAGTCCCAACCCTTTAATTTTCTTCTTCCTGGAGACAGCTTTTCACTACATTGTTATATTACTCAGCCTCAGTCCTGCCTCAGCCCCCAAAGTGCTGGGATTTATGGGCTTGCGCCATCACCCCTGCTGCAGACAGATTTCTGGAAAACCATAGCTGTCTAGAGAAATTACCCGAAGTACAAGGTTTGTACAACTAATGTATCTAAGCTACTTTTGTTTTTTTGTTTGTTTTTAAACAGGTTATAAGCAATGCCTTGAAAGTTTGGGGTTTGGAACTAGTCCTGTTCAACAGTCCAGAGTATCAGAGGCTTAGGATTGATCCCATGTAAGATTTTTTTCCTGCTTTTCCAGTGTTTCTTTGCCTAA